>LUCG01069178.1:0-11868 GCA_001633085.1 Carthamus tinctorius | reverse complement strand
TGAGATATCGATTAATTTCATGTCAATGCATTATGCATGAGTTGAGTTTGCAACCAACCCATGGACTTTAATCTTTGAAATTATCTTTTATTATAGTTAATTGCTTACATAATTAATATGCAACAAAGTACAAGATCCAACAAAAGCGTCACCAAAAATAAAGTAACCTTTTTTTTTATAAGGTTCACCTGGATTTGCCCAGGCTACATCCTTGATAATTTTTACCGAGAGCTAAAGCATGCTTCCATGGGATTAATACTCAGTGGCCCCTGTTTGCTCACCCCTGGATTCGAACTTGGGTGAGTTTTTCTCCAACACCAAGCCTTAACCAGTAGGCTGCCCCATTCGGGTTAAAATAAAGTAACCTTTTCTGTAATAAGAAACAAAGCACAGAATATAAAGTTATTATCTTCATGTATTGCTTATTCGTCAAGCATACAAAGAATGAAAAACAATTTGTATATATATATATCAAGAAATCCGTTTAATCTTAAAGTCGAGCCAAATGACTGATATCGTATGGAGACGCATCCTTGGGAGAAATCGCAATGTATGATCTTGTTGCAACGAGTGTGTTTGCAATCTCCGAGGGATGAAAACCGTCATAGAAAACAGACAAGGCCCGAATGGGGCAAGGGTGGGAGTTGTCAACACATTGTCCATCTTCCCTTACCTGACAACAAGGAAGATTTGGCAATATTTCTACATCTGCAAAATCCAAACATATAATTAAAGCAATACCATCGGAGAAACATTAATAGATTTTTTGGAAATAGATACCATAAATTGAGAACTTAATTTTATATTGCTGCTTAATTACCTTCTTGTAGTGCTGAAATGCTTGCAAGGTTGATGAAAGTGAATATTGAGCCAGAGTAATCTTTGTTTAGCTCATCAACGAGATCCTTTAGATTGTCATTAAATAGCTTAACCGCATCATTGATCGACTCAACGCATGGGTTTCCATCGGTGCCAAACCTTGCAATCTCAGCTGGCGCGCACCCTATCAGACCCAGACCAAACACCACAATCTTCCTAGCTCCCAAATTGTACAGTGTCTATCATGTTTCAAAACGATTTAAACAAAAATAAGCGTGTATATATATACATACATATATATATATATGTGTGTGTATGTGTGTAGTGACAACATTTTAACCATGTTATATATATATATATATATATATATATAGAGGAAGAGGAAGGTTCAAATGTGAACCACTTTTTGGTTGTGAACGTAAGGACAGCTGAGAGCGCGACACGTGGCGGTTTTGAGTGTGTACCTTTAATTGTTGAGAGTATTGTTGGACGAGGACTTCTGCATATTGATCGGTGGTATATGTGTTGCTGGTGGAGTAAGTGTCAGGGATCAAATAGTTGTTGATGTAATCATTACTTCCTATATTTGATAAGTAGATGCATTTTTGTAGGTATTCATCCGTAAATGTCTTGTTGTTTTGCAAGACCGAAAGGCGTGAGATCGTTGTTTCGTGGTTACGTAGTTGCCTATCAAAGCTGATCCGATCACCCTGCCATGAAGTTAAACACAGACTAAATAAAATAAATGTTTTACTTTTAATCCAATTGCAAAAAAGGAGATCGATGGAATACGAACTTGGTGAAAATTTTAGTGTCATTTACAGTTTGGCGTCAAAAAAAGGAAAAGCACTAAACACGAATGAGACACTATTAGCCAATGCCGTGTAGCTCAAATAATGGATAGATATTAGATTTGCACAATATATACATGTGAGATTCTTGTTTTCTTCTAATCTTGTAAGGCCTAGAATGTCACCAAGAAGAAAAGTTCCAAACCCAGAAACGTTTTTCACAACTGTTAATCATGTAAAATATTTTTAAACCTTTAATTTCTATTCCACATAAATTTCACAGGTACACTTGAATCTATTGAATTTAGAAAAGTAGATTTTTTCACAAATGTGCATGATTTCATGAGTAAACTACATATTTGGTCCCTGTGATTTACACTATATTACATTGTTGGTCCCTATTTTGAAATAATTATGGAAAAGGTCTCTGTGGCTTACATTAGATTGCACTATTGGTCCCTAACCCTAACTCCGTGTGAAATCAATTTGTTAAGCATAGGGACCAATAGTGCAATATAGCGTAAACCACAGGGAACAACAATGCAATATAGTGTAAACCATAGGGACCAAGAGTGAAATATAATGTAAACCACAGGGACCTTTCCATAATTATTTCAAAATAGGGACCAACACTGCAATATAGTGTAAAACCACATGGACCAAATATGTAATTTGCTCCTTTTTTTTTTGGAGGATCCGAAAATATATAAAACGACGGGTATCACTTGGCGCAAGTGGTGATCAGTTAATTACCAGATGACTTCCAGATTCCTCACGAATACCTGCACTACCACTGCCGTAGTTTACTCCTGTGCTGATCTCTTGATCAGATACGGTAGCATAAGGTGGAATAAAATTGTGAAAACCAAGAAGTTCACCTGAAATCAAGCAAACCATTTGCTGATGATATTAAAAATATATAAATATAAATAATTACTATCATCAAATATCTAAAGTTTCTCACCAAAAAATACAAAATAAATATATATAGATTAGAATCAACATTAGCAATTTGAAATACTAATTGATTACCAGTTCCAAGAATAGGTAATTTGGGTGGTTAACACTTAACAACCTAAAAGGGAAATCAAACTCTAATAATATTGGGACACAACAAAGTGAAATCTCGAATTTGCTTGTAACCAAGGAGCACTTTGTCGAAAGATTACTTTACATAAAATGTATTAAAGCTATCTTTGACAAAGTAGTTGATAAGCTAGCTTATGACTGATATTAAACTAGCTGATGTATAAGTTGTGTTTGACAATAACTAGCTGACAAGGTAGCTTATGATTGTAAAATGACAAAAAAAGACATGTTAAAAAATTGGTAATGTAAAAAGTAGCAAGGTTATATTTTGGAATAAAAAAATAATAAGTCTCATAAGTCACCAAAACGCTAGTAAGAATAGCTTTTCAAAAAGCTAGCTTATGGTCCATCCAAACATGTAACTGACTTATAAGCTAGCTTATAAGCTACCTTATTTTTACCGAACGGTTCCCAAAATTAAAGTTGCTGGTTACAAAGTAAGTTTGGAGGAAGAGAATTAGAAGGCATCTACTTCAAAGAAAAGTAGAAAACGTATACAATTTGTAGCAATAACGTGTGAAAAGAAAATGTTATTTCTTAAGGCATCCACAATGCATTGAACTCTATTAGAGTGTTACATCAATATTTTATTCACCATACAATACTATCATTTAACACTCACACTTCATACGACTTTAATAAGTTTAATGGATTTCTACATCGGTATCATATATATAAGTTTACCAATTTATTTTAAATTCTAATGAAAACGAAATTAAAATACATTAGGTAAAATGTTTTACTAATCTAATGTATTTTGAGATTAATACTCCATCCGTTCCAAAATTATTTTCCAGTTTTCACTTTTTAAAATCTTTCTTTTTCCATTTTGACCTTAAATAATTTTGTTCGTGTCATATAATACTTAATGAAAATTATACTAATAAAAATATATCAAAAACACAACTCATTCATATTTTTTGCATCAAGTATTATATAACACAAACAAAAACATTTAAAGTCAAAGTCGAAAAATAAAGAATTTAAAAAATCAAAAGTGGACAATAATTTTGGGATGAACGGAGTATAATATTTTGTTAATTATTTTGTTCCTTATAAATAAAAAATAAATAAACAATAAACATAATATTATAATTAATACATATATATTACTACTTAATAATTAGATTTAAAAAGAATTATAAACCATTGAACCATTCAATATGCAATTCCCCTACCATTGAACTCACTTCATAATGCACGACACCCTCATAACACTCTAATTGAACTCTCATGGTACTCCCATTGTAAATGCCCTTAGTTAATTAACAATATAATGTTAATAAATATGAGCTGAAAAACAAATGACTAGATGAGAGAATTTGGATACAGACCGATGATATCTACCATGGTTCGACCATTGGTGAATCTACCAGTGACACCTTTTGGAAAATCAACTCCATAAGGCTCGTAATTTGCTTTAGCTTTTGTCTCCAGTTCATTGTTGTTGCCGCTATCGACCAACGAGTCTCCAAATATGAAGTAGCACGGAACCTGCGGTTCACCGGCAACTAAAAACGCTTGGCGTTGCAAAAACCATACGACTATGAGGACGGGCAACAAGAAGCTGAGCTCACGAGCCATGTTTGTTGGACTACAAAGAGATGAAGGAATAAAGGAATGATACTTTTGGAAAGGAAATGCATTCATAAACAGGGTATATAAGGAAAGAATGGAAGGAGAGGTGGGCAAGTGGGAATTGTTTGGTTCTTTTCAACGGAAAGACGTGCGTAAGTGGGGACTTAATCATAAGCTATTAATTTATAGTGATTTATTTCCATGCTTTTGGATACTACTTATTAATTAAGCCATGTGTCGTTGAATGGAAGAAATCATTTTGTTCTTAGGTCATCCGCTGTCCCACTGCAACCCATACTATCCAACTGCCACATCAGCGTCACATCAGCTTTCCACTATTTTACCCAAAACNAAAAAAAAAATTATTATTAACCTTATTATAGAGAGAGAGAGAGAGAGGGTGGGGGGTGGGGTTGAGTCGGCTTCACCAAACCGAAGGGGTGCTACCCGCCGGCACCCACAGCGGTGTTCCCATGGGGTACCCGACGGGTAGATAGTACCCGGGTACTACCCACACCCTCCACAGTGGATGGCCTTATTCATTAGCACATGTTTGATGTGTTAATCATATAAAAAAAATTAAACTAATTCCTTTTCAAATCATTAAATTATGATTTTTTTTTAAATAATAAAAAAATCTTATCTTAGAGAAGCTAACTTATAAATTGACTTAGACCATCCGCTACGGTAGCGGTAGTGGGACGGTACCGGCGGTAACACCGCCGCGCCCAACCGGTACATGGCCGGTACGAGGGGTACCCGGTACGGGCTTACCTTATCAGCTAAATCTTTCTATGTAATGCTTGTAATATTTATGGCACTAAATATTAGACTTGACCCAAAAATATACGATTATATCTTATCTTAATTCAATTAATATCAAATGTGCACACACTACCTACTCAAAAACATTAATATAAATAACAATACCGTGGTGACATCTTGAAATACCATTTCGTTCATGTTTGTTATTGTTTATTTCTTGTCTCATGCATAAAAGACGACAAGAATAATTGAACAATTTAGTTATAAGCATATATATGTTTGTAACTTTCTATTTAACTCAATCTTCTTGGCTTAAAACATCTTCATATTATTTATTTGATATCCACACAAACACATACATGACCGTTCTTGACATTTTATTGGTCATGGTAAAATGTTAAAAAATGTCTTTGCTAAAAATAACATACTCTTGAGTTTAAAATATATTAGTAATTCATATAAAACCCTTTTCCGAGTATTACTTCTTAGACGCAAATCCATTAATAACTATTTGTAAATTAATATTATATACTATGTCATATTTACATAGCATCGTCAATTAGTTTTACCATAAAATACATCATATCATATACCTTTTAATACATATACATTGCGTAGAAAGTTATGGCTATATATGATATGCTTAAATTGTCTAAGTATTATAATAAATTATTTTATGAACATAAGTTTATACAATCAAACTATAAAACATCCTATTTAATAGTGTTTCAATAGTTTTATACGACACTTTTAGGCATTTTAACAAAAAAGAATTAGCATCGTTTGTACAGACAGACTTTTGGGGTGCTAAGATCCAAAGTCGAGAAGGAACAACCCAGATTGTACGCTAAAGAGTGTCTTATTGGTCATTTTATATGACGTTTTTGAAAAATGTCCATCTTTTTATGGGACACTTGTTTTTATTGGACACTTTTTCAGAGGGTTTCATAAAATAGTAGTTAATGTATGTGTAGATGGATAAGCATTTTACATCCCAGTAAAAGGTTATAATCCGTTCAACCCAGGGGCGGATCTCTATGGGGGCTTTTGGGGGCCATGGCCCCCCCGTTTTTCGGTTAAATATTGTATTTTATATTTTGGTATACATATGTTAAATATCGTATTTTACGTTTTGATATACATATGATGGAATAGCCCAACTGGTTATCATTTGCTATCTAAATCCCTAAGATCATGGGTTCAAATCCTTTCCTTTGCATTTCCTATTTTTGATATTTTTTTCTTTTCTTCATCTATAAATTAATGATATTTTTTTCTCTTTCAACTATAAATTAATATCACTTATGTAAAAACTAGTTTTCATCATCATTTTACCTTAAACTATTAATATTAAATATATATAAAACTTAGGTTTTAAACAATATAAAAAAATAATCTGTATTTATTTTTATCATTTTTCGTTCCCATCAACTATATTATATATAAAAAACACCTTTTAAATAATATTAAAAATGATTTTCATTTACTCATTTTTATTATTTTCCTTGTTAATCCACTGTATATTATATCATTAATACTAATTATATGTAAAAGTTAGTTTTTAAATAATATAAAGAAATAATGTTTAAGTTACTATATAGTGTTATATTAGTAATATAAAGAGTCATTTTTATCTATTCGTAATATTTTAAAAGCGTTGCAAAATTTTGGTACTATTTTTTAGGTAGTAATTTAAATGTCCCTCAATTTTAGTCTTACGTTAACCATTATTTTCTTCTGAAATTTAATATTACTTCATATCCAAAAAAAAATAATACTTACATTAAAATATATATTTCGGCCCTCGAGTCTACGATGACCGTGTTCCGCCCCTGGTTCAACCCTCATCTAAACCATTCATTTAACCCACTCATATAGATTGTCATCAATTCTCTAAATGTATTTATTTGATTTCATTGAATTTCTGCAACAGATGTCGATGCATATAACGGTTTACGTAATTTATCGCATGAAAATGATAATTTCATGCACATCTATATGCATTCCATGTTAGGTGTGTATGCATTTCATGAAAATATTATGCATTACATTATTATTGCATGAAATCGATAATTACTGATGAATCGAATAATTAATCATAATAACTGGGCTAAAATTAATAGTTTTAAAACTAATAAACGAATTTTAATCGGGTAGTTTTAGACTTTAGTACTAAATAAAAAACCTAAAAAACATTTTTTACATATACTCTTTACCAATGTAATTAATTAGTTTATATTTTGGTTTTTAATATAATACGAAATTCTTTTTAGGGTCCTATTAGATACTAAAATTTGTCTCTTTTATTTAAAAACTTTTATTGACTACAATTGTTGGGTCACTGATTTGAAGATGACCTCCTTGACGCTCCTTAGGGTGTGTTTAGTTGTGGAAAAATTTTCTGTTTTCCAGAAAAATTTTCTATGAAAAATGAAAATATAAAAAACTTGTTTAGTTAGAATAGTTTTCTAAAAAAATTGAAAAAAGTTTTCATTTTCATTTTCCAAAATGTAGTGTAAGTTAGAAAACTATTTTTGGTAGTTTTCTAATTTTCATTTTCATTTTCCAAAAATTTTCCACCATCAACNTTTCAATCAAATGCGTTTTCTAAAATTTTCATAGAAAACTGAAAATGAAAACTCAACTCCATTTTCTGAAAATATTTTCTAAGAAAATGAAAACAATTTTCCATAACTAAATACACCCTTAGTTTTTATACTTAAAATATTTTTGGTTCTTTGGAATAACAAAGTTGTATTTAAATTGTTTGATAAAATCAAAGACTGGTCGAAACCAACAGGAAACCAACTCTCAATCGTATTTAAACTACTGAGTTATCTGTCGGTTTAGTGAGGAAATCGGAAGATACCACTGCCAGCCGGTAAAGAAATATCGGTGGACTCCCTTCACCGATATGCCCCCGAAGTTGTTTATTGTCTTCTTGTTCTTTGGAGGGTTTGATGAGGAGTCACCAAATTATCTTATGATGAGGACAATTCTAATGTGTTAGATAAATTTTTTTTGTCATTTATATCTTTGTCAGGAGTCGTCTACAACACCTCTGAACGTAAACATGGTGCCAAAAGAAGACAAAAAGGACTTGTTTGTCTATATTATGGCAAACCTGGAGATCAACTATAAAGTGTCAAGTGTCTCATGCATTTAATGCACATGGGAGTATAAATAGGTGAACACCCCTCTCATGCAAGGTTACGCTTTTTGAAGAAAAATTGATAGAAATTTCCTTCTCTCTTAAGAAGTTCATCAACTTTTACTAAATGTTTCAAGAGTATTTTGTTCTTCATTCTCTATGTAAAAGTTGTTAGAATAGCTTAGCTGTTCTTTTCCACAACAACTTATTCTCTTAATATACTTTTAGTTTGAACTCCTGGCTAGGTATATGTTGTACACACATAAAGTGAGATTTAATGCATTCTTATTTGAAGTGGCCTAAAACTATAGTAAATCCTCATCGATGCATATCTTATCCATGTGAGTGTTTGGCATGGATTTAAAATCATGGAATTTATACAAAACAGTCGACTAAATTCAAATGTATTCATTTCAAAATAATGGATGTATGATGATTAAATCTTGATGTCTAAATTTTTTCAATGTTACTTCTATTCAGAGATGTTTTAAAGGGCTAACATTAAGGTTGTGTTTGACAAAAATAAGTTAGTCCATCCATACATGTACCATAAGCTAGCTTATTGAAACGCTACCTTAAGTAGCATTTTGAGAGCTTTTTTCCAATTATACCTTTATTAATATTAGTTATATACCCCAAGATACCCTTTTTGATCATTTTACTCATAAAGTCATAAGCTAATTTTTAACAAACATAATTTATTCATAAATTAGCTTATTAGGTACTAGCTAGTTTATTAATTATTAATTAAGCTTATCAGCTACTAGCTAGTTTATCAATTATCAATTAAGCTTGTTGGCTAGTTTACTAAATTTAACCTAAATCATGAGCTCAAGCTAGTGTGTCCACGTTTCCTTTGACATGACACATGTGGACACCTTTCCCACATGTAAAAGCGAGCTCCAACTTTCCATTTGCATAGACAACTTGCCAAAAATAGTCGTCTAATTAAGCCACTTTATGAATTGGTTGACTGTTTTGTATAAATTCCAAAAAAAATTAAAAAGTTGATTGTTAATGATTTGCTAAGATTTGTTGATTTAATTATTATTTGTAGAAGATTATGGGCTTGGTCAACGGTAGCCGGAGTTTTATGAAATTGGTTGGTTCTTAGCGTGATATTATTTCTAACATAATTCTCAAAGTATTTTTTTTGGAACAACAAAGACGCTACTAAAAAATAAGCTTTTTTAATTCGTCGAATTCCTAAAGGAATCATGAAAAATAAATAAAAGTCAACCAATCAATTGGAAATCTGTCACAAATTTATCACGGAAATTTTTAAAAAATAAATTATATAGTCTCAAAAATGTTTGGAAGTTGTATCCGTCACAAATATAGGTTAATATGTATGTTTTTAATTTCTATCAGAAATTTATAAATTTTAAAAACCTTGTGTTTTTAAATATGGTATATCTTCGACGGAAATTTAAAAATAAAACTAGTTTTTTTAATTTTCCATGGAAATCCGTTGGGAATTTATAATATTATAAAAACCTTGTTCTTTTCAAAAGTGGGTATTTTTGAAAATCGTATTCATTTTTTTTGAAAATCGTATGCACTTAACTTTTTATAGTTTTGTACTTAAAAATAAACTAACACTTTACGTGTAGGGTTATTATTGTTGGGATTCCTCCCTTGAGTGTCAAATGTTTGCGCTTTGGGATGTTAGGTCGATGAACAATTACAAGGAATCCATGAGTTCGGCCCGAGGTAGAGCTTACGGCAAAGGACATCCCTACAACGAAACAAATCCGCATCGAGATATGAATTTAGTGAAGGACTCCCCCCCCCAAATGGCTCACTAGGCGTATCTGGAACGAGATAATCGACTGTTGAAACAACGAGCGTTGGAAGATGGTATCCAAGAAAGCTTGCGAGAACCCGATGACTGAGGTTGATGGTAAAATATCCAAAACACTAGCGGGTCAATCTCCGTGTTGATGCACAGTTACAGATTGGTGGGTCCTTAACACATATTAGTTAAATAGCTTGATTTTTAGTATGTTACAATTAACACATGCTTGTATTTACCTTTACAGACACAACGAAATAAAGGTGTGCCACCAACCGGTGCATATCTCTTCGATTATACACATTGGAAGAGGTCGAGTTCACAGTCATCTTCTTCAAATAACGAGTCATTAGGGGAGTATGTGACTACGAGGGCTAGCGAGGTTGCGATATGGGTATAATACCTATAATTTTATAATTATTTACCTTTAATTTCAAATCTCTATCTAGTTTGTTGTAGCTTGTTTTTGTTTAAATGTTGGTATATACATTTTTATTTTTGTCTGGGTTGCCATTTGTAGGACAAATGTTATAATTGTTTTATTTGAAAATATCCCACTTGCAGTCGTTATGTTGTCGAAATTAAGTTGTGTTTTAAACCATAGGGTGTCTATCAAAGCAATGTCATCAAAAAAATATGGTGAAGGATCCCACTTCCCGTCCTATAATAGATGAAAAATTGTAGAAAGAGGCAACTGGGGGAAACAAGAAAGGCCGAATATACGGCTTTGGGTACTCCAATGATCTGATTCTGACCTTGACCAGGGTACCCTTACATGGACATACAGGTGGTGCATCATCTTCTGATGCACAGGTGTGTACCTTCTTTTTCTTTGATGTTTATCAATTTCATGTATAATTGTTATTAAAAGTTCTACTGTTTCTTGTTCTTTTTGTAGATTCAAGCATTAGAGGCCTGATTGCTCGAATTAGAAGAGGCCTGCGAAAAGGAGATGGAGGAGATGCGGCAAGCAGAAGAGGTCCAAAAAAAAGATATAGAGAAATTGAAGGAGTTGGTGAAGAAGTTAAGCTAAAATGGATTTTCTCTGTCATAGTTTCTGCCTCCATAATGATCCCGAACACAATATTTAAACTAGAGAATTAGAATTACATTTATCGAACAATCGAAACAGTCTCTATTTATTTCACCCATATTGATTTCTGATATTTGCTTTTTTATAACAATTTTTTTAGCATTTATAGGATTTTGCCCCATCCTTCTTCATCGAAGCAACAACGGAGGCCCCTGTAAAAGTGGTAGTCTCTACACACTCCAAACAGGGATTTTTTTAATACCCCGTTTCTCCTCGGACGAAAGGTTAATTGGTACTTCTCTGGATTGTCTAGCAGGGTAAGAGGGTTGTTTTGTCTAACCCCATAAGCGTCTGACTTGTCCCTGGAGCTAACAACGTTGATGAGAGGTTAATTGGTACTTCTCTTTGACACATTTATAGCAGGATTGGAGAAGTATTTAGGCTTCTCTCTTTTCTTACTAACTGAATCACTCTTCGTCTTCTTTCTCTCGAACTTTGGGACGTTCACCTGTAGCCTAAACTTCTAGATCCAGATATCGTTTAACTTCTTCTCGAACCATTGGATCTCCTTGACCCCAATAAACCTTACAAGCGAATCTTTTACCTGCCTTATTCCTTTTCCTAGATACATAAATGTCACCACATGCCTAGTTTTGTAAAAGATCTTCCAGAGCTTCTTTTCATCTCAAGAATCTGGGAAATTTATGAAGAAGAACGGAATCTTTCCCGTTCAAGCTGTCCGATCGATTCAAAATGTCTCCTTTGATTGAGTCCCTACTTGCTCCGACATTCACCTTCATGTCCCATATGTGGGATTGCTCTTTCTTGTCCCTCGCTCTCCTTCTCT
>LUCG01069165.1:0-13286 GCA_001633085.1 Carthamus tinctorius | reverse complement strand
CTCAGGAATAGAGTCTGATTTTGTGGCCTCTGAGGATGATGATTTGTCACTGGGGTCACCGAAAGGTTCTGCTTCTATGATTTGGGTGCTTCTGGAGCACGCGAAGAAGAGCCACCTGCAGGTTCTTGCGTGACTGCAGTTATGGCCTCATTAGCCACCTATCGGGCTGGTGACTGACGGATAGAAGACTCGGGAACTTCAGACTCCCGAGGTGGCAGTGACGGATGCTTGAATCGAATCTGGCGCGGTCGCTGTAGTGGTGGTGGAGATGGAGATCTCGTTGAGGAGCTCGGAGTGGCTTCGTCTTCATCAAGCAGACGGTGATGTGCAGACGCAAACGCCCCTACTACGGTACCCGGTTGACCCCTCACGTCAACTCTCAAATCTCCTCTCCCAGAGCTACCACCCCTGGTGCTCGGGGACCCCCGACCTAAAGGTCGAGAGATAGTGGGCGGGACGGTTTGGGTGCATTGGGTAGGACCTTTCTGTTCTGGCATGTCCGTACGCACGTCTCCTAGACCAAGGGACGCACGTCTCCTAGACCAAGGGTCTACTTTCCGTGAGATAAAGTAGAGAGCCGATAATCACCCGATAGTTCTTTTGGTCAACAGACGTACCAGACGGGTCAGTGTCCAGTTGAACAGTCTAGGACATCGGAGTTTTGGCTGACTGAGATCCTCCAAAATCAAATCTTTTTAATAATTCATGAATGTATTTTGATTGATTTATAAAAATGCCATTAGGGCGTTGACGGACTTGAAGTCCCAGAAAGGATGTCAACTCACCCATCATGCTCATTTGAGACTTTGGTTTCATAGTCAGCTCAAATTCTCTACAATACTCAGGGTTTGTGGAACCAAATATAATGTCGTCCACATATATTTAGACGACCGTCAAGTCTTCACCTGACCGTTTAAGAAACAAAGTAGGGTCGACCGTACCTTTCTTGTAGCCAGACTCAAGCAAATGAATGGTTAAAGTTTCATACCAAGTGCGCGCTGCTTGCTTCAGACCGTATAAGGCTTTGTCTAGAACGTAGACGTGGTTTAGGAACTTTGGATCAACGAACCCTTCTGGTTGCTCAACATATACCTCTTCATGTAGGACGCCATTCAGGAATGCGCATTTGACGTTCATCTGATACACTTTCATGTTCTTGTGAGCGGCATATGCGAGGAAGATCCGGATAGCCTCAAGTCTGGCAACAGGTGTGAATGTCTCGTCCTAGTCGATACCTTCTTGCTGGCGATAACCTTTGGCAACCAGCCTGGCCTTGTTGCGGATGATCAGGCCATTTTCATCTTTCTTGTTGCGAAGTTCCATTTGAAGCCGATAATGGATTTCCACCTTCGTCTCGCCACTAAACGCCATACCATGTTTCTTTTGAATTCTACCAGCTCTTCTTGCATCGCCTTGACCCAATCAGGATCAGATAGAGCTTCCTGGGTTTTGGATGGTTCAAAGTCGCTTAGGAACCCTGCAAACGGAATCTCGTTCTTAGTGGTTTTCGCTCTTGTTCTGACAGGCTCTGAAGGACTGCTGATGATTTGAGACTGGGGGTGCCTTCTGGTCCATTTTCTGGAATGAGGGAGAGTGTCATACTCTTGTTCTGGCAGGCTCTGAAGGATTGCTGATGATTTGAGACTGGGGGTGCCTTCTGGTCCATTTTCTGGAATGAGGGAGAGTGTCATACTCTTGCTGATTGTTGGCTGCATCATGTGCATCTTGAACAGCTAGGATTTGTGCCTGATCCGCAGAGGAAGATTCTCCTTGTCGGTTTGTGACTGGTTCGATGTTAAGGACAATCTCCAGACGAGGCTCGCGAACCACTTGGGCATATGTCCTTTGAGAAGAACCCGGAGATGATTGCACGGCAGCTTCAGGAACAAGTGCAATAACAGGCGAAGGGTTCTGTTCCTGTACAGGTTCTGCAGTAGCTTCTGTCGATTGTTCGGTACTAGAATTCTGAGGGGGAGAAGGCACTGGCTCCTGTGCCACGGTCTCTATGGAGGTTTCTGCATCCACTGAAGGCACCGAGGAGCTCTCAGTCACAAACGCATCAGTGGAGACTGATGTTGACGATGGATCAGGAATAGCAGCAACTACAGCTAGAGCTGTCAGATTTGGCAAGTCGTAATCTGCTAGATCTATGAACTCTAATGGAAAGGAGTTAAAAGAAAAATCTGTGCTCGGTGTGGATGTGGACAAATCAGGTAATATGGCAATAGAAGAGTTAGAACAAGCATAAGAATAAGTCTCATTTTCAGAAAAATCAACATTTGGGCTTTCAAGGATAGATCGTCTGCGTTTGTTGTAAACCCGGTAAGTCCGAGAGTTAAGTGAGTATCCAATGAAGATAGACTCATCAGACTTAGGGTCAAACTTACCCAGATCATCCCGATCATTTAAAACGTAGCATTTACACCCAAAAACCTTGAAAAAATCAATACTTGGCTTACGCTTGTTGATCACCTCGTAAGCGGTTTTACCGGTCCGCTTTACGATCAAGGTCCAGTTTTGAGTGAAACATGTCGTTGCCACTTCTTCCGCCCAAAGTGATGGAGGTACGCTTGAATGAGCCATCATGGATCTGGCTGCTTCGACCAATGTACGGTTCTTCCTTTCTATGACGCCATTTTGTTGAGGAGTTCGTGCCGTAGAGAAGCTATGAGAGATTCCCACATCTTCAAGGAAAAATTTCAGCTTCGCATTCCGAAACTCTGTGCCATTGTCACTTCTCAACTTCTTCACGTTACGACCCAGGAGAATCTGGATCCGCTTGATGAAGGCAATGATTAGATCAGTAGCATCAAATTTGTCCCTCAAGAATTCGAGCCAAGTGTCCCGAGAGAACTCGTCCACAAGAACCAACATATATTTCTTTCGACCTAGGCTTTCAACTCGCATCGGTCCACACAGATCCATATGTATCATGTCGAGTGGATTTTGACAGTTTGTGTCAATCTTCGGAGGATGAGAGCTTCTCTTCATTTTCCCTTGTTCACAGGTTGGACACACGATGTCTTTTGAAAGTCGCGTCTCCGGCATTCCACTGACCAGGCGATTTGAGACCAGCTTGTTCATATCTTTGAAGTTCTGATGAGAAAGTCTTTTGTGCCATAACCAGCTATCTTCTTTTGAAGCCTTTCCGAGCAAACAGATTCCGCCAGTCGATTGAGGGATGGGTCTGAACACGGTGGTATACAAATGACCAGTTCTCTTGGCTCGAAGGATTTTATTTCCGTCTTCATCATTCACCGTGCTCCCCAGAATAAACTGAACCACTAAATAGCCACTGTCACAGAATTGACTGGAGCTAAATAGGTTGTATGTCAGTCCCTCGACATAGCGTACGTTCTTGATGATGAACTTTCCATTGGTAATGCTTCTATAACCCTATATCTTCTTCCTTGATTTGTCAGCAAGCTTGATATACCCTTCTTCCCTCTCAACATAGTCGAAAAGGAACTCTCTTACACCAGTCATGTGTCTATATGCTCCAGAATCAAAATACCACACATGACTGACCTGCAAAATACATCAAGTTTGTTTAGGGACCCATTGCCAAATGGGTTCCTTGGGGTTAGATAGATCAGAAACAGTCGGTAAAGTCTCCTTTTTGGATTTCTCCTTAGGCTTAGGGGACTTTACTGAGCGAGAAGTATTCAACTTCTCCTTTTTCTTCTTTCCTTGGCCTTTTTGAGGATGGACAGTATTAGTATTAGAATTAAAAGCACCAAGCACACCAGAATAATGGAAATTGTTAAACAAAGAAGTCATTTCATTACAAAAATTTCTCCTCGAATTGTCTAAACAAGCATCTAAGTTTGCAACTTTCTTGGCTTTAAAAACATGAACTGGTGGTTTATAGCCTAAACCCACATGGCTAGGACTACAAAACTTAGGGAAAGCAGAAAAATGACTATTCTTCCTTCGATGATTCTTCTTCCTCTTTGGCTTCACATTCTGTTCACCATCACTCCTCCTCTCATCTGCATGAAAATCATGATGTGAGTTAGAAGATGACTTTTCAGTAGTGGATTTACCATTTTTCACACGTGATTGTTTAGAAAACACAGGTTTTGAAGATCTCAAAGATTGATTGGGTTTAGAGTTAGAGGTCTCACCAATTTCAAAGATACTTGAATCAAAATCAAGACCTATGATAGGTTGAACCGACCCACATGCTTCGGTAGAGTTTGAATTCTGATTCTTTTGTCCTTCAGGTGTGTGAGGCTTAACTGACTTCTCCCTATTAGTACCAACACATTTTGCACCCTCAGGCTTGTTTATCTCGGAATTTGAAGCATGAGTTTCGGTGATACTCTTGGGTTTAGAAAGAATGGGTTCATACTGAATGGTTTTTCTAGGAATCAAACCAGAAGGATCATCACCAGGTTCCCAGAACACCCTCACATCATATACAACATTGTCTTCTAAAGGCATCTTAGGTTTGGTCGACCTAAATTCAGTGATGAGAGGTGTTCTATTGGTGCATCTAGCCCAAGGGTCAATGCCTTTCAAGATATCAATCTGTGATTTTAAGCAAATGATTTGAGCATCTTGATCAATGATTTAAGCAAACCTTTTATCTTCCAATTCTTGAAAAGCTTCTTTTTCTTTGTGAGATAAAACATTTTCGTTGAGGAAAAGTTCTTCGAGATCCGCATATTTGTTTTGAAGATTTGAAAAAGCAGAACTTGTGGTCTCATTTTGAGAGAAAAGACTTGCTCTTTCAGCAATGGCCTCAAATAAGTCTTTTTCTAAAGAACTGATCAAGATCTCCTTTCAGAAAGGATTGTGGTTAGTGTGGAAATCTTGAGTTGGCAGGCATCTAGGTCTACAACTTTTGACCTAAGTTGATCTATCTCCTTCTCAAGTTCAACTATCATGGGAAGCTTAGTTGCGGAATTTTCTGAAGGTTGAAAAACTAAAACTTCCTCAGTCAGATCTATTTCCCTGGTGGCATAACTTGAGTTGAGATCATCATAGTTGGTAGGAGGCATAGCTAACTTAGGAGTTCTGGCTTTAATACCTTCCTAATTCTAAGATGTGTTGGAGGGATCACTAGCAGGCACAAAAATCGGTCCTTTTGGTATGGCACTAGGACTGGTACTAGGACTAGAAGGGGGACTAATGGTGGGACTGTTGGAAGGACTTGTGCTAATAGTGATAGTCTTACCATCTATAACCTCAGTGAATGTAACAGTCGGTCTAATGTATTCCTCAGTCACACGACCCCCTACAAAAACAGGCTTAGGCAAAAAGCCTGACATGTTCTCAAAGTTGTACAAGTTGGAGGGTGCCTTGTCAAGAACATGGTTCTCGGTAAGTCCAAGTCCGGGTTTAGCCTTGTAGAAAGGGTTTTGATTGGAATGATTAGTGAGGATACTGAGAGTCTGTTCAGATTGTCCTCTCTTAAAGTTGTTGTCCTCAAGCTCTTTGATTTTAGTGTAAGGATCGGTTCTTTCTTTGGATAAAAGATGAAATTTGAGCTTGAGTTCATCATGACTACTAAGAAGATTGTCATGTGAATTTTGAAGAGACAACAGATTACTTGTAAGATTAGACTCTCTTACACCAGATTCTAGCATCTCACTATTGTGACACATAGTCATATCCTCAAGAGAGCTTTTGTAAACAGCACTTTCGATTCTAAATTCCATAACGAGAGTTCTCTCCATTTAGAGATCACTTTCAAGATTGCGAACTTTAGATTCTAAGGCTTCAACAGTATCAGATAAATCTGGGTAAGAAGGTACCTGTGAGATATCATCATCATTTTGTTCCGAAGAGACTTCAGAACCCGATCCTTCAAAGTCTGCCATTAGGCAGTGTCCTCTCACTAGGCTTTCTTCACCCTCATCCGAGCTCTCTTCCTCACACACCCAATTTTCTTCCTCAGCCATCAACACCTTCCCTTTCTCCTTTTTCCTCATCAAGGCGGCCTTTCTCTCGAAGTAATCAGCGTCCTTCACCTTCTTGGGACAATCCTTGGCATAGTGTCCCAGATTACCACATCTGAAGCAGGTTGGACCACGTCCATCAGATTTGGTAGGATCACTAGCTGATTTTGCTGGTACAAGTGCAGGTTCCCTGAGGTTGCTTTCAGACTGCTGCTGAGTCTCTAGCCAAGTTCCTTGCTGAAAGTTGGGGCTGTCTTGACTGTTGCCCTGATAGTGATTTCTCTGAAAATTACTTCTGCCATGCTCTTGGTAGTTTCCAGACCTGCTTCCATATTGACTGTATCCAGATCCATGCCCTTGTTGATGATGACCCGATCCATGTCCTTGCTGATGATAACCCGATCCATGTCCTTGTTGATGATACCCAGATCCATGCCAGTTACTGTTGTGATTGAACTCCCCTTGATTCCTATATCCTGAACTTCCTCTTCCTTGGAGATTACCACCCGATCCTCCGTGAAATCTTTCACCTTGGCCGAATCCTCCTCTTCCATGGTTTCCTCTTCCAAAACCTCCTCGAGATCCACCAAACCTACTATGTCCACGGCTAGCCTTCAGCCTTTGCATATTTTGAGAGAGAAGAGCGAGGGATTCATCAAAGTTGAAGAAATCTTCTTCTGACAAAAACGAGTCATCCATGACTACATGTTCTTCGTTGCTGAAGTTACCATGATGAGAGTGAAAGTTTGATCCTCCATAGGACACAGGATCAGTCTTCTTGGGTTTGTGGTCGGTAACTATTTCTTCGTGTTGCACCATCATGCTATACAAGTCATGAAGATCTATTTGACCAAGATTCTGGCTCAATTGGATGTTTACAGCCACATTCTGCCACTCAGGGGCCAGATTCTTAAAGAACTTTACATTGATCTCATATATGTTCTTGTCAATTCCAACTCTTCGTAGATCGTTCACGTATGAATTCAGTCTATAGTATGCCTCTGTCAGTGATTCATTCTCCCTAGCTCTGAAGCCCTCATATGCGTTCATCGCATTTTCCCGCTGACTTTCCATCGCTTTCTCCCCGCCTTGCATTTGTTGTTCTATTTCCAGCCAGACTGCTCTGGCTCTCGTAAGACTATCCACCAGAGCATACATATCGTTAGGCAAGGCCATGGTGAGAAGGGCCAATGCTCGCTTATCTACAGCTCTGTGAGCTTTCTATTCAGGAGAGTACATGTGGTAAGGCTTCTCGATCTCGTAGGAAGGAAGAAAGGGGGTGTTAGCTGTTTCTGGTACTTCGGCAATTGTTATTGTGGCAACAATGGGATCCTCACGAATAGACTTCATGAGGTTCTCGTCTATTAGGTCAAGAAAATTCGCCATGCGTCTTTTCCATTGCTGATATTCCCCCATCACTAACACTGGTGGTCGGGTTTCTGAGCCGATTCCTATGATCTCCTTCGACATTGTCTCACTATGGATCGCTAGTATTGAGTAGTTTTAAGAAGATAAGACTTTGACAAAAATTAGAGCTTTTTAGTGAAATTCCTGGAACACGGTAACCAAAGTGGTTAAAAGTCTTAAAATAGAGGTATTCTCCGACTCAGATAATATGTAATCCGACAGAAAAAGTTGAAGACAAATCCGACTCGGATTATTTGAAAAATCCGATTCGGATAATGAGAGAGGGATGGATTCGAACTATAGCAAAGTCCGACCCAAAATAGACCTAAAGTCCGATTCGGACAGTGAGTTTGTCCGACCCAGACAAGTGATGTAGTCCGACTCGGACTATGTGGAAGTCCGATCCGAATAAGTGAAAAAATCCGACACGGACTATGGAGTAGTCCGACTCGGACAACAAGAAAAATCCGATCCGGACAACAGGGAATAGTCCGACTCGGACAAGTGAAAAGTCCGATACGAACTATGGGGTACAGAAAGTCCGACTCAGACTATGAAGAAGTCCGACCCGGATAAGAAAAATAATCCGATTCGGACTAGGTGGTAGTCTGACTCGTGAAACAGGGATATAAATTCGATTCAGACAAAAAGATATATTTCTAGTCGGAAAAGAGAATAGTCTGACTCGGACAACCGTGTAGTCCGACTCGGACAACCGTGTAGTCCGACTCGGATAACAAAAAAATCTGATTCGGATTTTTGTAAGAAAAGTCCGATCCGGACTATTAATCCGACTCGGATAATGCTCAGGGAGGTGATCCCACGTACGAGCAGAGTCAGATCAATAAAAAAAACCTCTTAAAATAGATCAAATTTTCACAAAATCAGTGATAAGCAAGGAAAAAGTGGTAGAAAATAATAATATAAACCTTTTAAAAACAACTTATCACTTACTAAGCCATTTAAGATGGTTTCAAAAAAAAAATTCAGACAAGAAATCCGACTAACCAGGAAATCAAAAATTAGACAGAAAGAAGGGAAAAACTACCAGTACCCTGAGCTCAGATACCAATTATGAGGTCCTGAATCTGATGATTGAGTGAGAAATACTGTAGCTAATCTAAGATGAAGGAGATGATGTAGAGTTGTATTTTGTAAAGAAGGTGACGTATTACACGACGTTGATCCCAAAGATGATTGAATAATACGTAACCCAAAAAAAGGAATGGAAGCTTCCTTTTATAGGGCCCAAAAGTACAAATTACATAATGCCCCCTTGGGGTTTAAGGAAATTACATATACAACACTAAACTATATAAAGCTTTAAACAAGAATGAGAAAATTACATAAAGGGCCCTCTAACTTCTTGACAATTCAGAATCAGGGTCTAACAATGTGCTCTTGTCCATTTAGGAAGAGTTGATACATCATCTAGATTATTCTGACTATCATGTTCATCAATGATTGCCAGAATTTCTGATTCATCACTGGGGGGTAACTCTGATTGTTCATTATTTGGAACAGACATAGCCTGATCAGAGTTAGAAGTAGAAGAATTATTCTCCGATGGGCCAGAATCATTTAAGCTTGAAGGTTCTAGAACATCTTGAATATCACCTCTTGGAATACTGGATTGTGTATAATCTTCATTATCTACACAAATATCCAGAAAAGCATCCATAAACAATAAATCGAGTTCTGAACTATTTGGATTAGAAATAAATTCAGAAGTCTTAGTCTTTGTAGAATCAGGTTCCACTCTTTGTTCAAAAGTCATCGACATGGTTTCATCAAAGGTAACATAGGTGCTTTCCATAACCATCTTGGTTCTTGTGTTATAGACCCGAAAAGTCTTTGACATTAACGAATAACCAAGAAAATATCCTTCGTCGGCTTTCTTGTCAAACTTACCAAGATTGTCACGGTTGTTGAGAATGTAACACCTACAACCAAAAACATGAAAAAACTTCACGTTAGGAACTCCATTGGTAATAATATGATAAGGAGTTTTCTTAAAGCGCTTAGTGATGATAGTGCGATTCTGTGTAAAAACATGCTGTTGAAACAGCTTCAACCCAGAAGGAAAGAGGTAATCCAGAGTAAGCTAGCATTGTTCGTGCCGCTTCAACTAAAGTTCGGTTCCGTCTTTCGATAACTCCATTTTGTTACGGAGTATAAGCACCTGAAAAATTATGAGAAATACCAACAGATGTTAGAAAAGCATCTAAAGTATCATTTTTAAATTCAGTGCCGTTATCACCCCGTATCTTTCAAACTGGAAGTTGCAAAAAAACTTGGATCCTCTTGATGAACTTTATGATCAACTCTGGAGCTTCAGATTTCATTCTCAGAAATTCTAGCCATGTATACCCTCAGTATTCATCAACCATAACAAGAATGTACTTCTTTCCATTGATTGATTGAATTCTCATCGGTCCGCATAAGTCCATGTACATCTCGAGTGGTGATTTGCATGAGGATTCTGTCCTTGACTTATGGGAACTTCTCTTCATCTTTCCCATTAGACAAGTCGGACATAAAGAATCTCTATCAAATGTAACCTTTGGAAGGCCTTTCACCAATCCACCATTAGCTAGCTTGCTAATATATGAAAAATTCTGATGAGAAAATCTCTTGTGCCATAACTAACTATCTCCTTTAGTTGCTTTTGAAAACAAGCAAACTGGTGTCGAAGAATCTAACACTGTGAAGTCAACCACATAGAGATTATAAAACCTTCTGCCTTCAAAAACCTAAACACCATCACTATTAAGTATCAGACAGTTAATGACAGAAAACAGGACAAGATTATAACCATCACAAAACTGACTGGCGCTGAAAAGATTATGACTTAACCCCTCAATATAGAGTACCTTCTTGATGGTTACCTTACCATTTGTAACTATGCCGTAACCTTTGATGACACCTGTCATTTTATTTCCAAAACTAACTGTTCCGCCTGATCGTTCCACATAGTTATGCAACAAATCCTTGAAACCAGTCATATATCGCGAACATCCTGAGTCAACATACCACATATGCCTGGCCTGTAGAAACAGATTAGTTCAACTTAGGTACCCATATCCAAATGGGTCCTTTCTTTTTAGTCTCATACATCTTCAACAAATCAGAAGATGAACCTAAGATCTTACAATTTATACCAGACTTTGAAATTTGTGCATTCAATAAATCTTTTGGAATCCACTTGCACACAAACTTCACTTCAATTGATTTATCTTTTGCTTTTGAAAGATTTTTCTTTTTAGCACTAAACACTTTAGCACGATGATCAAATGAGTAAGCATGAGATTTGTCATGAGAAAAACCTCTAGATTTCTTCTTTTTATCATGCCTAGAGTTCAAAGAAAATGAGTTATCACCACAATGAGTACAATGCAAATGTTTCTTAGCAAGAAACAACAAATCTGATTCAGATGAGTTTGATATTTATTGAAACTAGAATTCAGATTACATTTATTTGCATTGTAAAAAGAAGACTTCTTAACAAAACTTTCGTTTGTAGCAAAACTCTTTTCTCTCTTCTTTGACTCTTTCTTCTTCCACCCTAGGCCAAGTCTTTTAGAACTATTTAAATCTGTAGAATCAGAAAAACTAGAGTCAATAGGTGTCTTAGGAACTGAACATATATCAAATGAATTTTTACAAGATGTTTCAAGTTTAGCACCAGAAATATTTCCTACCTCAAAAATACTTGCATCAAACTTAATTGAACAAGTTTCAGACTTTGTCAACTTACATGATGATTTCACTTCTTTTGAAATTCCATTATCACTTGAAACAATGACACTATCTGGTTTAACTTGTGTACTCGACTTTGGTTTTTCAAAAACATGACCAAATTTCACATCTGGTAGTTGAATTTCTGATTTAAGGATATCACCTTCAACCATACTATCCAAACTCTTGTACACAAGATAACCATCTTTGTCAATAACAACATTTGTTTTCAAATCAAGAACTTCCGTCTTAATACCTTGAGCAAAACAAACTGGAGTATCTTGAGATTCAAACATAGGGTTTGAAATAAAATTTATCTTTTCTTCCTCAAAACCCTCTTGGATATCATCATCATTATCAGAATCAAAACATGGTTTAGTCTCATCAGAATCAGATTCAGACTCAGGATCAAAAACACTTTTATTTTCTAAAAAATTATTAACCTGAAAAAAATCAGAAATATTTTCACAATCCTTTTCCTTTTCAAGTTCACTTGCCTTATCTTCAGATTTAGGGATAGATTCAGTAGTATTTGACTCACTCATAGTTTCTTTAGTAAATTTTTCAGATTCATTTGAAATAGATTTCTCTTCTTCAGAAAACAAGGAAACACACTGAGTATGAGAAAACTCAGGTTTTCTTGTTTTATAACTTTGATTTAAATCATCATAGTTGAAATCACATTTAAAATCAAAGTTTTTCTTTCTTATTGGTTTTGAATCAAAAAAACTATCAGTTGAGTCATCAACTACTTTCTCTTTACCTTTATCCAAAGAATCAGGCATTGAACTATCAGACTTCACAAATGTCTCATTTATTTTTGGAATATTCAATTTATCAAACTGATAAAGACCTTCAGGGGCTTTCTTTAAAACATCATTTTTAGTTAACCTAACCCCATTTTTGGATTGTAAAATCTACTATCTTTTGGATTGTTTGTCAAAAGCTTAAGTGTCTGCTCAGTCTGATCTCTTTTAAAATTAAGATCCTCCAATTGCTTGATCTTGGCATAAGCCTTAGATCTATCTTTGAAACAAACTTCAAATTTGATCATATATTCAGCTTTTTCAGACTCCAAATTAACTAAAGCAGTCTTCATCTTAGAAATTTGAGTATCTAGTTTGGCTTTCTCTTTCCTAATCTCAGCCTTTTCAAGCTCACGATCATCAGCTAAACATTTATACAAAGCACACTCGTTACAGAATTCAATGACTCGAGCTCTTTCGAACTTGATCTTTTCTTTTAAGTCATCAAATTCAGTTTTTAAGATTAAAAATTGTTCTTCTAAAGAGCATTCATCATTAATAGACAGATTATCAGTGTCAGGAGGAGTTAGACTTACCTTGCTTGTCGCCTCAGTCTCTTTGTGAACGTTGATGGTTTCATCCACACTAGCCATGAGATTGTAATGAACTTGTGTGAAATGAGCAGAATCTTCATCAGAAGAAGTATCATCATACCAACTTTCCTCTTCTGCCATCAAAACTTGACCTTCACTTTTGCGTTTAGCAAGTTGTGCCTTCTCGATGTAATAGTCAAAATCCCTGACTTTTTTCACTTTACACTCCTTGGCAAAGTGACCTAGTTTACCACAGTTGAAACAAAGGTTGTCTTTCTCATCTTTGTGGCCTTTATCATAAGTCTTCCTCTCCGGATTCTTCTCGTATTCTTTTGGCTTAAACTTGTCTCTTTTGTAGTTCTCTGCCTTGGGTTTAGAATAAAACTTCTTCTTCCCATACCTTTTGTGGATTGAACTGGACAAAAGAGCAAGTTTATCAGCAACTCTCTTCAAATCAACATCAGATTCTGAACTTTCACCTTAAGCGGTTTCGATTTTGAACCCATACTCAAAAGGTCTTTAGACATCTTGAAGAATTTTGAATAGACAAGAACTTGACAATGATCGTTGATTTGCTGAAAAACTCAAATTTTCAACAAATTAGGCTCCGATACCACTTGTTGTTCCAGAATCAAGTCCTAATTCAATGTAGAAATGAATTGTAAAGCTAAATCTTCATTAGATTAATGTATATGAAATACACACACTAGATATACCAAGAACACACACACTATCTCTCAATTCATCTCATTTACAATTAAGCGTACACCTAGACAATGACTTAAACTTGGGCTTTTATACCCACAGCTATTATCCCACACACTTTACAACTTTTACACAATCTACCCTAACAATACAAAACATTACAAACTAACAATATAAGCAAACGTTGACTT
>LUCG01069073.1:0-18078 GCA_001633085.1 Carthamus tinctorius | reverse complement strand
CAATCTACATATTACTAAAAAGTTACTTGCGCTACCGCGCAACGCGCGGTTCTGACACTAGTCAATGTATAAAAGTAAACCAACCCACTAAAATATTTCTTTATATGTATACACTCTTCCTTCTTCCTTGGTTGCCCTGCACAAAGGATAAAACAGTTAGTGTCTTGAGAGAACCCAAACCAAAATGGTCTTGGGTTGCCCATTATCATCAACATAATTGATTTCAGTGAGCTTTATCTTGATCTGATAATCAGTATTTTGAACTGCATGGCTACAGTTTCTAGTCACAATTATGGGTTTACTATTGCTAGCTTTGGTAGAGGTACTACTGGTGTCAGCAGTATTACCAGCAGTAGTTTTGTTTTAGCTAGCAGTAGTATTACCAATACTAGCAATAGTAACTCTATTAGCAGTATTAATTGTTACTGCTACCTTTGGTACCCAAATTTTGACAGATTTGTTTGCTTTCTTTACAGTCTTTGTCTTTTCTGATTTAGCAAACTTGTTTTGAATATGAGGCCTTTTGGTGTGAACTCTCTGGAATTTAGGTCTCACAATTTTAGCCATGTGGTTCAAATTAGGAATTCTGTTACTAAAAGAGTTAAATGATTTATTTTTTAAATTGGCTCTTTGGTTAACAGGATTGCAATAACAATGTTTAGCTAAGTGATTAAGCTTACAACATATAAAACAAGATTTTAGCCTATTGATTTTCTTTAGATCAACTCCTTGTTTTTATGCCCAATGTTGATTTCTATTCCTCAAATTTCCCCTGTTTTCCTGATTAAATTGGGGCTTTTTCTGTTGGGAAGAACAAGGATCTATAACTGTTGTTTGCATGTAGTGAACATCCTTTACTTTCTCCTTTTCTTTTCTAGAATTCTCTACTTTCTTACTTTCTACAAATGGTTTCCCTCCTCTCTCATTGGTAAGGATTTGATTCTCTAAGGGAACTTCCTTTTGTTTCTCACTAGTCTTGGGCACAGTATCCTCTATCTCTTCTTCTACTTCAACCTCATATTTGGGATCTACTTCAGTGACACCCTCTTTCAGTTCCTTTCTATCAAGTCTTTCTAAGAGATCTGTTGTGGGTAGAACGTAATTGTTATTGTATGGTGGTGGAGTGTTTTTGTAACCTATACCTCTTTTTAGACTATCATGGACATAGGACTGAAGAATGGCATCCATTACTTTTGAAGCATTGGAGAACTTTTCAAGGTATGTCTTAGCTTTTTCTAATTCACATCTAACATTCTCTAGTTCATCCCTAGACTTGGTCAATTTAATCTCATACTCTTTCTTCTCCCACTTCCAATAATTTTGATCATATTGAAACTGGAGCTCATTGGCTTGATAAGCCTTGATATGTTCCTCCAAGTTCACTATGACCAAATTGGATTCTCTCCTATTCTGTTCTAACTTTTTAAGATTATCACACATGTCTTGATTGTGATCCCTGTACTTTCTAACAGTATCAAGACAAGCTTTAGAAAAGAGTTTGGATTTTACCTCAGTAGGAATTTTTGAACTTGATGCTTTTAAAGCTTCTGCCATGAGAGCTTGGTTCTGAACTGCATCCTCTGCTTGATCACTCCAATCAAATCTCATACCTTCTTATGATACCAATGCTTGAGAAGATTCTCTATTGGTGTTTCTGTTGTTGAACTTTGAAGGTTGTTGTATTGTTGCTTGCCTGTTCCTCCTCTGCATTCTCTTGCAAAGTGTTCTAGATCATGACACTTATAACATTCAACCTTGGATTTATCAAATCCTACCCCATCCTCTCTTTTCACATTAAAGTTGTTTCTTCTAATCCTCTTGATGAACCTCTTAATTCTGATAGTCAACATGGCCATTTGCCATTTAATATCCATCTCCTCCAGATCATCTGGATTGATTTTCTCCAAGTCATCATTAATCAGAGAGGATTTTGCATGACTAGCAAGGAATGCTTCAAGCACTGCATCAATCATTCTTTGCAGTATAGGCAGCATTAACAGATTCACCAGCGTTGATCCAAGCTCTCCTAGGACTGATGAAAAAATGATGACCCTGATCTTACTTAGTGTAGATACTTTATTCTATTATCAAGTACCTGATGTAATAGTTAGTATTCTATAAGGGACTCGTTGAGTCTGTTCAGTAACCCTGATGTAGGATATACATATGTATGAAGTATCGATCTCCAAGACAAAGAAGTCAAGCAACAAAGAATCATCAACGATGTCGAGGAAGTAGCTAAAGATAGAGTCAAGGCCGCTCGTGATCTGAAGACGGATTTCAGTGATAGCTACCTAACCACAACATGCTGACACTCAACAGGGACTACACCTCAGTGACTCGCTGATGTCTCCAAAGATCAGCGANACCTGATGAAGATCATTTGTCTTATTATCTTAAATGCACAAAAAGGACAACCATGCTTTTTACTAACATAGTACAAAATGGACGTTCACTACACTGTTCCCTCCGTACTTATCAGCCCTCNCATTTCCCCCATACTGCCTTTCCCATGTGTAGTATTTTAAAATGGTAAAAGGTACTCAAGGTCCACCCAATACACAACATGTGTAAAGGTGACCTTACCATGCAGTATAAATAGAGATCTCGGGGTGTTCTTCAAACACACATCAGACCTATCTCTTTCTTATACTGAGTCCTTCCTTTCTTCCTTATTTTCTCTTTTTGTCTTATCTTTCTCACTAGTGCATTAGTGAAAGCTTAGTGTTAAAACTTTAGATTGTTTAGATTAGGATCTTTCCTTTTGTACTTCCGCAACAATCTTGTAAATTCAGTATTTATTTAAATACAAAGAATTTAAAAGTGAAATCTGGTATAATTGTATTCAACCCCCCCCCCTTTTACAATTCCTTGTTACTTGAAGGTCATACTCATTGGGACCAACAACTGGACCCATCATTCTTTGCAGTATAGGCAACATTAACAGATTCACCAGCAGTAGTATTGGTAAAAGCAGTATTATCAGTAGATAACAATGCTGAGAATATCCTGATGGTCTCATCTTTGCTTCCACTTCTGCTTCAAAGACTCTTAGATCGTTGTAAAGATCATCAAGTTCTTTGTCTTCTAGATTATCATTATGTCTGAGGAATTTCCTATTGACATCATCTTGGTCCATCTTCACACCAACTTTAGCTAATTCACCACTCGGCTTATTGAATCTGTCAAAAGTTTGAGTCATGGACTCATTCTTTGTTGAAGTAAAGTTCTCATACTGCTGTTTGAGAATAGCTTTTTGATTTCTCTTAGTGCTCTTTGTCCCTAAAAACCTCTTCTCCAAGGCATTCCATAAGATTTTTGTATCTACACAGTTGCAGAATTGATGTTGGTATTTATTGGGAATGGCCAAAAGTAGAGTGCTCAAGGCTTTCATCATTCTTGGGTGGAGGTATTCTTCCATCTTCTCCAACCTCTCCTTCGCTTGATGTACCATTCTCAATAACATCCCACATGGAATAGTCTGTGAGGAGAATGTATTGCCTGATCCTGATTTTCCACATGTCAAACTCATTAGGTTTGAGCATGGGAACCTTTGACACCAGAACGCTATCCTATCCTTCCATTGTGAAATCAACAATCTGAGTATCAAGCTTTGATACCACTTGTCAGGATCGAAATTCAAACAAGAATTTAAAACAACTCAGATGTAATGTTAAAGAAGTTGCGGAAAAAACACTTTAACAATTGAATAGAGAACACAATAGACTGCAAATCACAAGTTTATTGATTGAATATCGAATAATTGCAACCAAAGCCCTAATCTGTTGAACAGGTTTAACAGAAGTGCACTACTTCTCTAATGCAAGGATAAAGAACTATCTTGAGGCTTAATTTTCTCTCAAACGAAACTCTCAAAAGCTAATTAATTCTGCTATACAAACAACTATCTCTATATATACACATTACAAGATAGACATAAAGGAAAACAAATCTTCAACAAATTCATCATTATCTTCAAGATCTTTTCCTTTATCTTCTCAGCAGAATCCTTTCCTTATCGTACAACCCGACAGCAGTAGTAAAATGATAAGAAACACTAGCTGTACTAGAAGTACTAACCAGCAGTATTAATGAACTAGCTGGCAGTAGTAATAGTGAACAGTAGTAACCCCTATCGACAGTAGTATCTATTACTACTGTTGGTTGTCTTCAGTCTTCTTCATCAGTAGTATTTATCTCAGGCAGCAACAGTAACCATTAATACTTTCAGTTCAGCTCAGCTCAGCAGTAGTATCTACACTTAAGAAGTATTATCCTTCAGCTTCAATCCTAACAATATATATATATATATATATATACACACACACACACACATGATTCATGTATAAAATTATAGATCATTCATTCGACTTTGCTCGGGACTTAAGTTGTGGATAAAGTCATTCGCATGCCTTTTTTTTCACAAAATCATATATGATATTGTTGGTTTGCGTGTTCTTTTAGATAGATATCATTCTCGTTTCAACCCGACTATATATATACACACACAGTGGCGAATCTAGGAGTTTTTCTTGGTGGGGGCACATTTAAATAGATTAAAGGCTTACAAAGTCGTCCGATATATTTTTAGCTTAATTCCACTGTTTCGAAGAATTTTTAAAGTATTTTTAGTTGATTTCTAAGTTTTTTTGAGCATTTTAAGAGACCTTTTTGTTTTTTTTTGTTGATTTTCGAGAGTTCTTATTATTTTTTGGTTGGTTAGGAGTTACATTTTTTGGTTGGTGGGATCCCACACGAAATTCACTAGGGGTAACTATGATAGATATTAAAAAAAGAACTCATTTAACTTTAGAATTTTTGTTATTCGTATCCCCGCCTAAACTTTCAAGTCAATATATATATATATATATATAGAGAGAGAGAGAGAGAGAGATAGAGAGGATCAAGTTGAAGGAAAAAACTTAAATAAATGGAAAATCGAGAAATACCCTTGAAGCCCTCCAACTAGACAGTATGCATTGTGTGCATAAGGGTAATTTATAAAATGTGAAGGTGCATATATATGTGTGCATAAAAACTAAAACATAACTTTTTTCACTCGTATGCACAAGTGCATAAGGTTCAAATGGAGGGCTATGAACATAACTTTTTAAGAAAACGTGAGGACGAATCTTAGCCACTCATCCGGTCAATAAATGCGGCTTTGACCGGGTCACCCTCCTTTAATCATCTCCACCCTCCATGAATCGCGTCAATCCTCCATGATCACGTCCACCGTAACCGAAGATGTGTGACTGAGATTCGTCCTTACGTTTTCTTAAATTGACATGGTTCTCGTATGAACCCACCTCTATATATATATATATGTATTGAAAGTATCGATTGTGTAAGAAAGTGAGCTAATCAGAAAGAAACTGAGAAAAAATGGATCTGAAGAGATTTCATTTTTTCTTTTATTGAAGTGTATTTTAAAAAGAGAATTAATTGGGTGATGCAGATCCTGTTTTACCTTTTCTTATCCCACTACTTCCCTTTTATCCAGAACCAATCGTATATTATATTAAATTAATTTGTGAAATTAAATGTGGAAGAAAGAAAGAGCAGACGTGACACTCAAGCGAGTGTGAAAAGGGAGACTCACACTCTACTTCACTTGTTAACAAATCACATTAAACACAAAAAAATAAAAAATAAAACATTATGGTCTTTGTTTATTAAATATATTTTTTCATAAAAACACGTCTTGGGTTTTAGCTATCTATATAAGGCTGGCTTTTTCATCCAGAAATTTATTTCTTCATCTCTATATCATTGAACATATATAGAGGAGGAGGATAATATTAATAAGAAGATATGGTTCGGGCACCGTGTTTCGATAAAGATGGAACCAAGAAAGGTGCATGGAGCGAAGAAGAAGATAACAAGTTACGAGCTTTCGTCCAAAAATACGGACACCGTAACTGGCGTCAACTTCCCACTCTCGCCGGTACTCGACCCAAATCTTGCATTAGCTAGCTAGGCTTAGAAAATGATTTATTAATTTAATCATACACTTACTTATGTTTTAACAATACTCTTCCTTTTTAAGGTTTATCTCGATGTGGGAAAAGTTGTCGGCTGCGTTGGATGAATTATTTGCGTCCAAATATGAAACGTGGGAATTTTACACAAGAAGAAGAAGATGTGATTGTAGATTTACATAACAAGCTCGGCAACAAGTAAGCTCTATTAGACGACTGATTTTCTATAACTTATTTAAACCGGGACTAAAAAATAGTCAAAACAAAGTATCCATTTTCGGGTTTTCAATATTAAGAATATTATCAATATGTTTTATAAATTTAATCACTTTATAGAATTCCTTAAATTTAGATAAATTTACCTTGGTTCTTGTGTTATCTATTACATTTAGAAAAAAGAAAATTGGAGTACAAATATTACCAAATCGTCCTTTTCCACATACTTTAGAGAAAAAATTGAATATGCTATAAATTGTCTCTAAAACAAGTTTGTTTAAACAAAAATTTGTTGTTATTTATCAACTCCAGGTGGGCAATTATGGCTACAAAATTGCCGGGAAGAAGCGATAATGAAATAAAAAATTATTGGCATACACATTTGAAAAACCGGGTTCCAAAAGATCGAAGTGATCGTGTGTTAGAAAATGAAAAAATCGCAAGTCCCAAAGGCGCCAGCCCTACAGGATTCCGATTTAACTTGGAACACCAAGAAGAAGTCGCAATTCTGGTGGCAGTTTTATCATCTCAACCGCCATCTTCTTCCTCTTCTTCCACGACTGATCAATCCTCGCCATGTTGGTCGACTGGCTCAAACCATGATGATGTAGATTCAACCAAGATGACACCACCTGTTTTTGAACCGGCGGGAAGTTTTTGGAACGAGCCGTTTTTACTGGACGATGACGACATAGGACTTTCGTCATATGATGACATAATCTCCCCAATGTGGTTTTGAAGGCGATTAAGTTTGTTTGTACTATATATGAACATAAAACCATCGGTACGAGACCGTACAAGACTCTTATGGGTTAAGTTCAACCGACAAATAAAAGCAGTATAAGATTCTTATGGGTTAGTTAAACGGACAAATAAAAGCGAGATCTTGCGCTCCTCTCTACAAGTAGTGGTGGTTTGGGCCACCAACATAAAAGGAAAGGAAAATGAGTAGTGTTTTTGTTTCATGCCCTTGAAATTGGTTTTGTGAGGTCCTTGTTTTGACCAAACTATTATTTCAAAGGCATATGGTAGTAAAGTTTTCTTTTGGAAGGTATGATATGTAGAAAGACCAATGTTCTTATTTAAATGCACAACCAAAAGTCTTTGTGTATATAAGGCAAAATAAAATATATAGGCTTTTACTATATATTAATATTTATTACTACAATAAAGTCTTATTAATAAAATAAATGCTCATTTTTTAAATTTTGGACCTTTACAAAAGAAAAACACATTTGGTGATAACTGTGACTCAGCTATTAGATCATTCATTATGATGAAAGTCATTCAAGATCCAACCATATTATATTGATTGGCTATTTTCTTATTTAAGAACTTGAAGGGTAATCTTGTCAAATCTATGTGCATAGATAAATATTGGAGTAAATTACATATTTGGTTTATGTGGTTTACACAATATTGCACTGTTAGTCCTTATTTTAAAATAATTATAGAAAAGGTCCCTGCAGTTTACATAATATTGTGTTATTGGTCCCTGTGGTTTACACTATATATATTCCACTGTTGTTCCATGTGGTTTACACTATATTGCACTATTGATTCCTATGCTTAACGCACTGATTTCATATGGAGTTAGGGTTAGGGACTAACTTTACAATAAAATGTAACCCGATTTCATATGAAGTTAGGGTTAGGGAACAGCTTTGCAATAAAATGTAAACCACAGGGACCTTTACCATAGTTATTGTAAAAAGGGACCAATAGTGTTGTAGTGTAAACCACAGGGACTATATATGTAATTTACTCTAAATATTGATTGAATATATCTTTATTCTTAAAAACAATACCAGTTGTCCTACATAATATATTAAAAAAATTGGAGTCAAAGACAATGTTACAAAAAAACATTTTAAACTCTTAATAATTTGAAATCCAAAATGTTATAGTTTTTCGGTAAATTACATATTTGGTCCTATGGTTTATATTTTATTGTATTATTGATCCTTATTTTAAAATAATTATGGAAAAAGTTCATGTGGTTTACACTATATTAAACTGTTGATACATGTGGTTTACTATATATTGCATCGTTGGTCCCTATTTTGCCAATATGGTTAGGGACCAATAGTGCAATATGGTGTAAACCACAGAGACCAACAGTGCAATATAGTGTAAACCACAAGAACCAACAGTACAATACAATGTAAACCACATGAACCTTTTTTATAATTATTTCAAAATATAAACCAACAATGCAATAAAATGCAAACCACATAAACTAAATATGTAATTTACGCACCCTAGTTTTTGTTGTTATTCTCTTAATTTCACAATAAATGGCTGAACCAATATTATAATTTGCATAACAAAATTTACAGTTATTTCATGTATAGGTTACAAATTTTGAATAGTAATAAAACTTTAACACGAATTAATATGAATGTTACAATTGTTTATTAAACGTGAATCAAATCAGGGGCGGACCTGTGGTTGGGCTTATGGTGGCATGTGCCACCGTTTCATTCATCCGTCGTAGTGTGAAAAATATAGGGTCGTGGAAGGTGCCACCGTATCAATTTGTTGTCTGATACCATATATATTTTAAAATTGCAATAAAAATATAAGTTTCTTTGGTAGAGTTGGTTAGTTCCTTGTTTTTCATACGTGAGATCTTCGATTCAAGTCCTACAAGCGTCATTTTAACTTTTAATTTCGGATTTATTGTGTTTATAAAAAAAAAATTCAATTACAAGACTCGACTTGAGACCTGAACCAACCACTAGACTACTATTAATTTTGTTAAAAATATCTCAATATATGTTTCTTGTAATGAAATGGTGCCACCGTTTAAAAAAAATTCTAGGTCTGTCCCTGAATCAAAACTTCACCAATAATAACATAACCGATGTTCAAACGTGAAAGTGAATCACAGTTATTTTATAAAATCAAAACTTCACATATTTTATTAAAAAATCACAGTTATTAATGTGAATGTAACAACGCTTTAGTAAGCACAGGAATAATTGCGTGAGAACTTGATGTTAGCTTAAGAAGTGTGAAAGTGGATCCGAACCATTAATCACTTTTAATCTTCTATGATTACGGTTTAGAAGGGAACAAATCTAGTGTATCTCAATGCATCTTATCTCAGTCCATTTCATCATAATATGCATCCAACGATTGATAATCACTTCTCACGTTAATCTCAATTACTTCTTATCGGAACCCAACTCTTTATAAACATATACCAAATTTTCATAAGAAATAACATAACAAGGGATTTTTTTTATATCTTATGAAGGTAAGCTATCGCAAAAAAGAAGTATATGTTGATGGATGCCAAATTAATTAATGAGAATAAAATACTTGGTTTTAATTTTAAGTAATTTGTCTAGTTCAAAATTTCCTTATTTTTCTTTTACATCAATCCGAATAATCTTAATTCATCAAGAAATGTCCAAAAAAAATGTTTTCATCAATCACACTAAGGGGCTGTTTGGTAGTTGTTGAATGGTTTAGTGCTGAATGATTAAGTGGTCAGAATGATTACAAGGCTCTTATAATATGGTGTAAAATGAAATATGTTGATTTGGTAATTGTTGAGTATGAAATCAGGACTCTTAATGGTTAAGAGACATCCAGGATACTTAATCATTCGGAGGGTTTTGGAACCATTAAAAGGCAGTCCATTTTTTTACCAAACAGGATTCACCTCTTAACTATTCAAAGGTTACCTCTTAAAGAAACTGTTAAGAGGTAAACAAACACCACCTAAAACTTATAAAAAACACTGAAACTTAACCTTAAAAATTGATACATGCAAGTAAATTATTAAAACCCAAATAGAGACGTTTAAAATAGGCTTCTAGAAATATATTGTGGATGACAAAATAAGATTAAAATATTGATTGATGTATCTATCAACTTATAATGGTTACCCTGTATTTTGTCAATATTATCATTAATGCTGTGAAAAATATCATCATCGTGTTTCTCGTTGTCTAAAAGCCAAAGAGATGAAATAAAAATTAACTAATTTTATATACCAAATGCTTCGTAAGACAATACTAAAGTTTTATGCTATTAATTATAATCCATATAGAAACCAAGAGAAAATGCGAAGGTGTTAGCTTGGGGTTTAAATGAAGGGTTAATTTCATATATTTCCTTATTAAAACTCAAAATATTATATTTATCCAACCTAAACTATAAATATCATATATACCCTTCTTAACCTATCAAAATATCATATTTACCCAAATCATAAATTTCACGAGTTTTAAATCATTTTAAAACAAATTTAATAATAAAAAATAAGAAAATAACTATTATATCCTTTCATGTTTAATCCATAAACATCCAAAAAGAAAAAAGGAGAACAAACACCAATAACCTAGTCACCTTCCTGAAGTAGCTTTCCCACAATCCCACGCCCCATCTTCCATGTTCTAATCAAAACCTAAAACCCTAGCAACCTCATCTCTCCTTCCCACGCCTCCTCTCATCTTTTATGCTTTGAAGATCAATTTTTATATCGCTCCAGATTCCGATTGAAGGCTTTGGAGTTCAATTTCGTTTTTTATTTCCTTCCCGATTTTTTTTGACGTTTTTGAAGTTCGTTAACAGATTTGACATTTGTTGTCAATCGATCGCGTTCCGAGTTTTTGAAGTTTGTTTTCTGTTCAAGATTTGATGTTTGTTTTCAGTCGATTTCACTCCAAATTTCGATTCTGAAGTTCATTCCAGATATGAAGTTCGTTTTCTATGCCGTTTCTATGTCGTTCCAGATCTGAAGATTGATTTCATTCCAAGTATATGAAGTTCGTTCAAGATCTCGTTCCAGGTTCGAAGTTCATATTTGATCGATTCTGTTCCAGACCTCGTTCCAAGTTTTGAAGTTCATTTCAGATTTGAAGGTCATGTTCAATTTGGTTCAAGATTTTGCTTAAAGTTTTTGAAGTTCGATTTTGATTTCCAATTTCGATATTCAAAGTTTTTGAGTTTTAATTTTATTCCAGATTTAACATGTTTCTGTTGATTGTTTGTTGATGATCTATTCAAAGGGATATAATAGTCATTTTCTTATTCTTTATTATTAAATTTGTTTTAAAATGATTAAAAATTGGTGAAAATTGTGATTTGGATAAATATGATATTTTGATATGTTAAGAAGGGTATACATGATATTTGTAAATTAGGTTGGGTAAATATGATATTTTAAGTTTTAATAAGGGTATATATAAAATTAACCCTTAAATGAATTAAGGACTAACATAAAGTTGGGCTAGATGTGTTTTTTGGGCTTTGCAAATGACATAATATACTAAATGTCAAGATAGGGCCTTGGGTATTGGGTATTGGGTTCTCAAAACTTGATCGAGATTTGGTGCCATGCAGGCAAAAAAGTGGAGAATGCGTATTTTACACTTTGACCAAAGTCGCATAAAACTCGTTTTATAGACTGGATCTATCGCATTGCGACCTTGAAGTTAATTTTGGTTATGACAACAACATATAAATGCCAGGTTTCTTCCCAAATCATTCAATCTTGTTTTTTCCTTCATTTTCTGGGTTCCTCTCCATAATAATCAATAACGCAACATTGTTTATTTCGCAAGAGTCAAGTAAGAAACTTAAATTTATTGGTGTATCCTCTAGAGAAATACCTAATCCAATGGAGAAATTATGTCTTAGGACACTGCGCATGCTTCAATCCATTCTAATTTCACGAAGAATCTGCAAATGCATGTAAGTTTACGGATTCTTTCAATTATTCTGTTGGTTTATGTTAATTTCACACATTTTGATAAGAATATTTTGTTTTATGTAAAACCATCATATCAATATATACATATTTCTATTTTATGATTGATTATTCCCAACATTAGACACCCAATTATCAAGGCAAATCGAGTTTTGATGCAAGAAAAAGAAACTAAAAATGACCCTTAATTTAATCTTATTGTTTTTTATTATATTTAAATATTATCTGATGATAAATAAACTGATAACTTCTATTTGACTCTAAACAAATTGTTCATTTTTTTCTCCTTTTCTAACTTTTAAAATAACTTATTTGAAATTTCTAGTTTAAGATGTCACATTTTATATAAAATCAATCGATCATGGGCAAAACACAAGACCTAATAAGTTATACAATTTCAAAAAATACAAAAAATACACTATTCAAAGTTATCACGTAGTAGAACTCTAAAACTAGATGTTAAATATGAAAATGCCAAACACACCTAATCAAAGTGGAATTCGTCGATCTTTTGCGGCCTTGAGGTCTTCCACAATTTCCTCTAAACTAATCTTTATAACAACTTCCTTTTCAATAAACAAAAGCAACAAGTCGTTTGGAAACTCGTTGTCCATTTTATTCCATATTCTGGTTTTCACAATATTCTATCAAAACTACATAAACTCCACTTCTATAAAAATGGATATTTTGCAACCTACACTCCACTTCAAACAACATCTTCTTCTAGTTTTCTATAGGTCTATGTTCTATCAAACAACCTAAATTCAGTAGTAGTCATTTCATTGAAACCCAATCAAACAAATTTAACCTAATTTAACAATTTCAAACTCAATCAAGCAATGGCATATAAAATGTTGAATAAAATGAAAAAGAACCAGTGATTTAGGGGTTGTATGAATCAAATTATTTGATGAAGTTAAAATCGTTAGGATGCCACTTGAGGTCGACGATGTAGTTGTTGGACTTTAGGTTATTAGTTGGATATAGGGAAGAAAAAGAGTTCTAGGTGGACTAGACTGGTAGGGGTATTAAGTATTTCTTTATTTTAGTACATGAAGCCAATATATGATCTACTTGCTATTTGAAAAAGCTCAGGGCCATCGTGTAACACCTTGTTTATACAATATCCCAAGTCGATGTCTAACAATTATTAACATCGAATTACTCAATTAACATGCAAATTATTACCCCAAAAGCACCCAATTTGGTGTTTATACCATTAACAATGTATACCTTAGCCCTAACCCTCAAATCAACACCAAAAGATTATAATCATGCATAGAGTTCATACCTTAAAGTAGTTTGGCGCGAATACTACAACGATGGTTCAACCGCAAGCCTTCAATTACCTCCCTTGCTCTAACCAAAATCGCCTCCTCTCACTTCCCGTTCTCTAGAATCGACCAAAACTGAAAGAAGAGAGAAATTGGACTTTCTCCCCCCTTATATACATGCCTCACTTGCCCTTTAACTTTCATAATTAGCAATCTAGCCCCTTTAAATATGAAAATAACATAACCATACCATTTAACTTAACTTCGTCGTTAAAACGGTTAAATCGTAGGATTAGGAAACGGGGCGTTACAACTATCCCCCACTTACCAGGATTTCGTCCCCGAAATCGCCTAAGCCTAGAACAAGTCTGGGTAGTTCCTTCTATCACGAATTAACTGAATACTCTCAGTCGTCTGTTGGACAATCTCGGTGCTACCCAACTCTCTCTAACCTACTTCTCTCCAACAGATGGGAGTCCTACACCTCCTCCCCTACAACATCTCATAAGGGGGCATGCCGATGCTGGGATGATAACTATTGTTGTACGAGAACTCCACCAACGGCAAATGCGAATCCCAACTCCCACCAAAGATAAGAACACATGCTCTCAACATATCCTCGAGGGTCTTGATAACCCCAAAATTATACATGTTTTGGTCGTTCTGGATTGCAATATTTATTCCCGTTTTGCCCCTTATTTGGTGCAAATTATTTCCGAAAGTCTTTGCTTTTCAGTTTTGAAGGATTTGAAGGCCCGTGAACATAAAAGTAAGAAAAAGAGGAGAAAAAGCATGAAAAATGAAGTTTACATGAGACAGAAGGCTCTCGCGATCGCTAGACCTAAGTCTGGCGTTGCGAGAGTGACAAGCTTCCAGAATATTCCTTTGTGCTTCCCATCTGGCGTCACAAAATGTTCATCTGACGTGGCAAAAGAGAAGTCAACCCTAATTGGAAGATTCCAGAATATTCAAGAAAGTTTTTAGGGTTACTTTAAGTACCTCGCTTCGCGAGGTTGCCACCTCGCGATCGCAAGGTGGGACGTCTCAGTATTCTTTAAATACTGCCTTCTACCTTACTTTCAAAGTGTGAAGAAAAATATTCAGAAAAGCAGAGAAGTTCAGAGCTGCCATTCGGAGGAGGAATTTGTATGAACCAACAGTGGAGAGCGGTGCTTAAATACAGTGAAACTTCACCAGTGTTAACCCGGAGTCGTCTTGCTGGTGCCCGATCATCATTTGTCGCACGGTCTGCATAATGTGTTCATATTTATTACTTTATTTGTTCGTAGTTATGTTTAGTGGCTAGTTCGTTTATAGTGCTTACTATGGTTTGATGAACTTAGAAAGATTATTTGATTTTTGTGTTTAATTAATAGATTTATGGTTTATTGAATGATTGTCTTGTGATTCATTTTTATTGTCTTAACTGTGGTTATTTGAATTCGTTGATTGGGTGTGTTTGTTATCTGACAATTAATGAATAGACTCCTTTCGGTTAATCAATCTCCCTTACCTTTCACTTTACTAGATTTAACAATCCTTGTACTTGGGCCGGGAGACCAACCTGGTTGACAATCACAGACATTCATGTTAGGGTGATTTATGCTTAAATTCTTACAATAACCATTAATCTATATCTTTTGGTAAATTGTATCAAATCATCTGAAAAGGGATTCTATCAAATCGCTCAGCTCAACACGAGTGTTTGGTAGCGGCTTAATTGAAAATCTCTTTACTTAATCGCTAAATTTTCTTAAGTCCCTTGTATCCATTCAGTCATTTGTCTTCCTAAAATACCCTACTCCCTCCATTCACATTACACAGACAAAGAACAAAAAAACCCATCTATCATCACCATGACTCTCTCCCTCAATCTCTCTCTTCTTCCTCCGTCACCTGAACCATTTCTTCCTCCGTCGCCGACACTATTTTTTCCTCCATCCCCGACATATCTACTCCTTCCGGCACTGTTGCAAATGGGTTTCTTCTTCAAAATTTTTTAAGGGCCAGTGGAATGTGAAACTGCAATTGGTTCTTGAAATGGGTTTTTTCTTCAAAATGTTGAAATGATTTCTTCAAAATTTTGTAATGTGAACCCCAATTGGTTCTTGTAATGGGTTTGTTCTTCAAAATTTTTGGAAGGGACTACGGAACATGGATGAATTCTTGAAATGGGTTTATTCTTCAAAAGATTTGGAAGGGACAGTGAGTTTCATGGATAAATTCTTGAAATGGTTTTTTCTTCAAAATTTTTGGAAGGGATAATGGGTTTCATGGGTGAATTCTTCAAGATGTTTTTTTTCTTCAAAAATTTTCGAAGCTACAGTGGGTTTGATGGATGAATTCTTTGAGATGGTTTTTTATTCAAAAATTGTGGAAGCTACGGTTGGTTTCGTGGAGGTATTTCCTCAGATTTTTTGCTACTGTAATGGATGATTTAATAAAACAATAAAGAAGTAGAAGGGTAAAATAGTAATTTTTATTATTCAGATAGTTTATTCAGTGTAACAAACAAACAACAATTTAGTTTATCCATACAGACAACTTTATCCACACAACTAACTTTATCCATACAGAACTTAATGAAAAACCAACCAAACAGCCCCTTAGTTAATCATAGCTTTCATAAAAACCCCCCAAAGTGCTAGTTTTCTTAGATTAATTAATATAACTTAAAGACTGAAATTGAGTAGCTTCACTGTTCCTTGTGGTAAGAACGATCTCTGGACTTACCTACACTATATTATTACCGATCAGGTACGCTTGCTTGTGAATGTGGTAATACTAGTTGGGTTAATTTTATGGGTAAAACTTGGTTTGTTTTAATATATATATTTTACCGCATCAGGTCTGTATCGTCCTCTCGCTCTGCCCATCCGTCTGCGGATGAAACGCGGTGCTGAACTGAAGTTTAGTGCCTAAATCCTCATGAAATCTGCCCCAGAAACGCGATGTAAATCAGAAGTCTCGATCTGAAATCACCGTGACTGGTACTCCGTGTCTAGCCACTATCACTTGGACGTAGATGTCCGCTAACACCTCCGAAGAGGAATTCTCCCTAATAGCGATTAAATGAGCACTCTTCGTCAGCCGATCCACGATCACCCAAATAGCATCATGATTTCTAGCCATCCTCGGTAGTCCGGTAACCAGATCCATCGTCACGTGTTCCCACTTCCACACAGGTATCTCCAATGGCTGGAGCTTCCCGTGTGGTCTCTGATGCTCGGCCTTGACTTGCAAACAAGTCAAGCGTTTCTCCACATACTTGGCTACATCTCTCTTCATCCCCGACCACCAATAGTCAGTCTACAAGTCTCTGTGCATCTTGGTGGCACCGGGATGGATCAAGAACTTTGAGCTGTGAGCCTCATCCAGAAATGTCTGTCTTGCCTCGCACGATACCGGAACCCATACTCGACCGTATCGTGTCAATAACCCTCAACTGTCTACCACTAGCTGGTCGACCTGCCCCTTGATTCGCTCTTTCTTCTGATGCTCTCCCTTAACTGCTTCCTCTTGAGACTGCCGTATCAGATCAAACAGTGAGGTTGTCACCGTCAACCTTATCAAAGGTATCCGGAGCAGAATATTGCTCGCTTTTCTGCTCAAGGCGTGTGCCACCACATTTGCCTTTCTTGGGTGGTAAAGGATCTCGCAATCGTAGTCCTTCACTACGTCCAACCACCTCTGTTGCCTCATGTTTAAGTTCTGTTGGTCCATGAAGTAACAGAGACTCTTGTGGTCCGAGTAAATCGTGCATCTAACTTCGTACAGGTAGTGCCGCCACAGCTTCAGCGCGAACACCACCGTCGCTAACTCCAGATCATGGGTCGGGTAGTTCACCTCATGCGTCTTTAGCTGACGAGACGCATAGGCTATTACCCTTCCCCTCTGCATAGGGACACAGCCTAGCCCGTGATATGACACATCTAGTAGACTACCATGTCCTCAACTCCCTCCGGTAGCGTCAACACCGGAGCCTCGCACAACTTCCTCCTCAAAGTCTCGAATGCTGCTTTCTGCTCCTCACCCCATACGAACTGTTCATTCTTTCTAGTCAACTTCATTAACGGCACTACTATCTTGGAGAAATCCTGGATGAACCAGCGGTACTACCCGGCCAATCCAAGAAAACTCCTAATCTCAGTGGGAGTCTTCGGAGTCTCCCATTTCATCACTACCTCTACTTTAGCTGGGTCTACCTTTATGCCTTCTCGGTTCACAAGATGTCCGAGAAATTGGACCTCTTACAACCAGAAGTCACACTTGGAGAATTTCGCGTACAGTCGTTCCTTGCGTAACGTCTCCAATACCTCTCGTAAGTGCTCCACGTGATCCTCTTTCGTCTTAGAATAGATCAGTATATCGTCTATGAATACGATTACTGACCTATCCAACATCGGTCTGCACACCCTGTTCATCAAGTCCATGAACGCCGCTGGAGCGTTCGTCAATCCAAATGGCATCACGATGAACTCGAAATGCCCGTATTTGGTTCTGAATGTCGTCTTATGCACGTCCTCTTCCCGAACCTTCAACTGGTGGTACCCTGAGCGAAGATCTATCTTTGAGAACCACACGGCTCCTTTAAGTTGATCGAAAAGATCGTCGATCCTCGACAGCGGGTATCTACTCTTTATAGTGAGCTTATTGAGCTCTCGGTAGTCGATGNTCCTTCTTTTTCACGAACAGGATAGGGGCTCCCCAAGGTGAGGTACTCGGGCATATAAACCCCTTATCCATCAACTCTTCCAGGTGCTTTGACAATTTTTGCATCTCCGGAGGTGCTAACCGGTACGGAGCTTTAGCTACCTGTGCTGCCCCCGGAATCAGATCTATCCGGAACTCCACTTGCCTCTCGGGAGGGATGCCAGGCAAG
>LUCG01068943.1:0-10959 GCA_001633085.1 Carthamus tinctorius | reverse complement strand
CCCCCATCAATGCCACCACATGCCCACACATAGCAATGCATTATGCTCAAATCCTTACCAAGCATCTTAAAAATATACTATGACATGCTTGTAGTAAATAAACAAATAACAATTTTTTTTCGCGCTAGTATGATAATCACATAAAGAATGATAAAAACCAGCTTCCATAAAAATGGTTTAGGTTTAAGAAAAACTCACATGTCGTCCACGCTAAGTATCACACCCGAACAGATTCACCTATCAACTGAACACCTAAGTCAATACATTATAAGTGATTGTCAACTTCACAAACTTCCACAATATCACTCTTAAACACCTCATAAGATAAATCTTTATTCGGTTCCTCGATTATAGACCATACCGAAAATTGAAACAAAAGTAGGTTGGCGCACCATAGTGGTCCGTGCGACTTCCACGAGGCTAAGTCCACGGTGTAAAACACACCACGGTTTGAATTGACTTGCACTTGGATATTTGCCAAGTAATCTCAACCAATGCATCCCCAAACCCCTAAATTGTTTATCTAGCTAAAACATTGAATAACAAGTTGGTTTTATAACAATTTTTACTACCAATAACCATCAACCATCTTCTTTAATTCCATAATCCATAAAAACATAGGGAAATACATCTTCCTTAAAACCCTAAAAACACAAATCTAAAAATGATAAAACTTCACCAATAATGGTGGTTTTGTGCAAAGTTAAAAAAAATGATTCTTGAATAAGTAACATTTCTAGTGATTTTTCCCCAATAAAACCCAACTCCAAAATGGGTCAAAAACCCCAAGATTTAAACCACCTACGACACTAAAATCATAAATTGCATACAAGATGGGTTACCTTCTTGAAGAAAAATGAATAACTCCTTATTGAACCTTCCTCTTCTCCAAATACACAAGAACATTTTCATTTCTCTTCCTAGATCCTTGAAGAGCTCTAAAAAACAAAGCCATGGCAACTTGAATCACCAAAATCGGAGCTGTAGAGAGAAAGTTATGAAGGATTGAAGAAAATGGCTTCAAATCGCGACTTTTAGGGCTGACAGANGGGTAATACCCGCATGAAACCCGCCCGGATTTCGTAACCCGCGTAGAACCCGCATGGAACCAACATGTTTCACTGTTTTGGCTATAATTTCTTCGTTTTAGCTCCGGAAAGAACTGTTGGACTCGTATTCGAATTTCCCATCCAATAAGACCATAAAATCTAGGATTTAACTCAAAATCCTATTTTTCACATTTATCTTAAAAGATCGATTTCTGCACTAACTCGAAATTGTATTTATCGAAAAGTTTACAGTTATTACAGTATATATATAAAGTTTTTTTTACTATCGAAAGTTTATGCTAGATAAATTGGCAACCCAAAAGCAATTAAAAGTCTAAAACTCTAAAGTCTAAATCATCCAACTCTAGTCAATCTGTCAACGGCCATATGCTCGTATCGCTAAAGAGTTTCCTAATTTAATTTTTTTCATCTTATTTAGATTTTTAATGTTATAGATTTTGTCTGAATAAAAAAATTTGGATTTATAATTTTTGTGAATTTTTGATTTTTAATTTTATAAATGTTAAACGAGTCAACCCGTTTATTAAACAGGTCGGGTTAGAGTTGAGATTTGCTGGCCTACTTATTACACCGATCGGGTTATAGGGTTAGACACTTCCAACCCATTTAACTTTGAACTTGACACGAACTTAACACGACGCGATACATTTGTCATGTCTACTTATAAACCTAATGTCGGTATAATGAAATGCTATAACTATAAAAAATTTATTTTACCAAATTAAAACATGAGGGAATCTTTTAGATTCATAGTTTTGTCACTAATTATCTATCAACATCATTCCATATGATCCAAAACATCAAATTTGTTGCTGGGGAAAAAACGATTCCAACAAATTTCTCCTATTAAGGTATTTGTCATCATTCTTTTGGTTGCGTAAATCTTTTGATAACCAATGTTAAAAGAGTAAAAAAAGAAACTCAACAAAGCATTATATAAAATTTTACATATTATTATCTCACAGGTTAAAACTTTAAGTTTGGACTAACCTTAATTGATGGTATGTCGATTCAACAGGTTAGGTTTAATTAGGTTGTTAGTAGGTTAAGTTGGATGAACTAAGTGAACTGATGATTTTTTATACTCTGGTTATTTTCACTAAAACAAACTCAAGTTTATTTTTGAGTAGAATGTAAAATATTGAATGAATACGTTTTGTTAATGTGTAGACTGCACAAATACAAACCTATAAAAAACTTTTATTTATCAATGTCAAACTAAAGATTATAGAAGAAAAGGTAAATGACCAAAACGGTTATAGAAAAAAAAGGTAAATGACCAAAACATCCTGAATAACAAATAAAGACATCTGAATCAAGACCAAACTCGTAAGCACTTACGAACCATAAGGATTGTCATTATAATAAACGAATCATAGAAACCACGTCCGTAATTTCTACCAAATCACTAGGACACTGTAACATCTCAAATCCTAGTTTATTAAAAATTTAGAAGTTTGGTGGTCATTTGTAGAGGAGTCTTAACTTCAGGGACTATAGGTGTAACTATGAGACCCAATTAGAGATTAGGGCTCATTATCCCTTTCAATCTTGCAAAAAGTATAAGGTGTGATGTGTGTGTGTAGGAAGAGGAAGTTAGATTAGAAGAAAATTGAAGGAACCAAGGCTCTTGGATTGACAAGGTTTGGATTGAAGAACACTTTGAGGTATGGTTCCCTCCTTCTTATCATCTTAATTTCATTGATTTAGGGTATATCCTTCAATGGAGGAAAATCTTTTCTAATGATTGGGAGGAAATGAGCCTCTAGCAAAGACTAGAGGGTGATTGAGGTTAACCTACTCCAATTGCTAATCATTCTATTAATTTGAGTTTATTATACTCAGAAGTTATGGATTTTAGATTTAGAGATTTTGAGTAATGAACTCATAATCTTGGTGTTATGCATTTATATGGATTTTTGGAGAAGTTCTTGGTCAATATGATTAATTTGATCTTTGAATGATAGATTTGTGTTAAAGATTTGTTTAGGCTTTAATCCTAACATCTATGGGTTCAATTTGTTGATTAAAAACCTTGGTGATTATTGAAATTGTGGAAAAATGGGGAAAAACCTAATGCAAGTCGCGCTGGGGAAACCAGTGGTAACCGCGGGTTGGGCGCGGGTGGACCCGTCGGCTGACCCGCCATTTAAACTGTTCCGGTTTCCCAAATTTTAGTTATTCTTCGTTTTGCGCCGGATTCGAGGCTAAGCTTAAGCGTCTATCTCGGGACATTATTGGAAGAATATTAGAAGTTGTTAGAGGGTTTTTAACATCCTTTTCGTACGATCAATTCAGGTTTCAGTTTGGGGATTTCGACGTTATTTAGAGTTTACTGAGTCGTCGAATCCAAGGTGAGTTCCCTACTCTTTAAACTTGTTGTTTATGTGAAATCATTACTACACTTGAAACTACTTCTATTACTAAAGTGCTTGCTGAATGGTGAAATTGATTTAGTTATAAATTATTTGTGAAATGTTTGAGGAGGAGTTAAAGGTTATGAGTCCGTTGACGTGGTAGAGTACCTCGAAGTAATTTTAGCCTTATGGGAAGGAAAATGTGAATGACTAGACCATGAATCTGTTTTATGGTCTAGTGGTGCTCCTCTTGGAGCGGGGTTTCGTGCTCCTGTTTGGAGCGGGGTATTGAATATCGCTAAGGGAGCGATGATATGAATTCCTACCACGTACGACCTACTCATCAACTAGTGAAATGAAAGTCATGAGTTCATGTCTGGTTAATTGCTTCTGTTTCTTGAAAAGTTTATGGTATTTTTATACTAATGTTTTCTTGGGGAATTCACTAGACCGTCGATCTAACTTTTCTTTAAAACTCAAAATCCATTTCAGGAAGGTATGCTCTCGAGGGAAGTACTAAGGGAAAAGGAAAAGCGAGAGAGTAGTTAGAAGGCCCTACTCACTAGCATTTAGTTCTTATTTCCAATAAACTCTCAGTTGTATTGATTTTACTCCGCGGCGAACATAGAGGATGTGATCCTTCGACTTGAGTTTTACTTTTGAACTCGTGTTTGATTTGCTAGTAGCCGTTTGGCCTCTTATTATGACGATTGAGTTATGAGTTTTCCTCTTTGGTTATCTTTTGTGAATGATATAATGTTGATGGAGTATTTGGGCCTTTACAGACACAAAAATGTAGTTCACTTTATAAGCATATAAAAATTTAAAGATCTTTATACATATATATATTTTTTTAGATTTTATTAGTAAACGCAAGTGGAATTTTATTTTCTATTATTTGAATAATTTTGAGCGACTTTTTACGCCATAAAAGACATGTGGTTTGATGTTTTTGTTTGGATTTCAAAAAACAAACCCATATGATTTGTTTGCTTCCTTGTGTCGGAAAGTAAAATAAATTCAATGAATATACTATAAATTATTAGTAAGAGTTAAATGCAAATTCAGCCTTTTTGGTATATAAAAATTAACGACTAAGGTTCTTTTAAGAAATTTTTAACTAACAAGGTTTCTGTATTTTTGTTTTCTATAACACATATAATCCTTCTTATAAATAGCATTAAAAAAATATTAGAATTAAGAAGGGTCAATTTCGTTCATTGACTTTTCCCATGCCTTTTATCTTAGTTTATAATATATTTGGCCCTCTTTGATTTGAAATAATGAGCTAGATTTATTTGTTCCCTCTTTGATTTAAAATTAGTGGCTTGGATGATGGTTATTATAGCTAATTGTTGCTGTTTTGGGATTGTTTATATAAAAACTTGGATGACGGTTATTACACCTAATTGTTGCTATATTGGATTATTATGTTGCCAACTTTGATGCTGTTTTGTAGCTAATTGCTACTAATTTGGACTTATTTATTGTAACAGATTTGACTTTCGATATTTAATATGAAACCAAAGCAGGTGGTGTCACCATGCAACATCTTTTGGGTTTTGGTGTAGATAAAATAGATAAATTCATTTTTAAAAATTTTAAAAATACTTCTAACACCTCCTAGTCATATTCTCTCGAAACCTTAAAAATAACCATGAACTCACTAAATAAGGTCTACTAATAAGGAGATCTGATTTCCGACAACCTCCCGCTAAAAAACACCTCTAATAGCGGAGGTGGGTAAATTTTCCATTGTATCCACTAAATGCAAATATTAAATAAATAATAGTTGATGTTACATTCTATGGTATCCGCTATCCACCAAATGCTAAATTTTCCATGGTATCCACTAAGTTAACCAATTTGTTCTTCTAATAGCCGAGGTTTAAAAAAAAATCATTACTTTAGCGGAGGTTACATTCCATGCAAATTAACGAGCTTTGCTATTAGCGGAGATCGCCGGAAAGTTGGTCTCCCCTATTAGCGGACCTTATTTAGCGGAATTCATGGCTATTTTGAAGGTTTTTGAGAGAAAACGATTAGGAGGTGTTAGAGGTATTTTTAAATGGCTAAAAAAAATTAATTTCGTGATAAAATATTGAATATGACTTTATTTTTTTAATCAAATAAGGCATTGTATCCATACTTATATCCATGTTTTTTTAGAGATGTTACATGTTATTTTTTTTTGTAAATCATAGGGACCAAGTATAAATCTAACTCATTATTTTAAGTCACAGAGAGACCAAATATGTTATAAACTAAGACAAAAGGCATGGAAAAAGTCAATGGACGAAATTGCCCCTTCTTAACTCTAACTTTTTTAATGTTGTTTATAAGGACCATATGTGTGATAAAAAAACAAAAGTATAGCAACCTTATTAGTTAAAAATTCCTTCAAAGGACCTTAGTCATTTATTTTTGTAAACCACAAGGACCAAATTTACAATAGAGAAAATGATAGTTTTAAGACCCATTATCATACATTTCATAATTCTTTGTTCATTGTATAAAGGTAAGTAAAAAATGCATTACTTTTAGTTCATTTTTTGACAAATTGCCACCACTCCAACTGAGATACTACTTGATCGGAAACACAATCAATTGTAACAACTTGTTTTACATGAATAGAAAATTAGATTTGTGAACCTTTTACAAGCTTTAACCTGTGAATTATCAGATACCAATAATTTTTGTTATTGTTTAAAGTTAGATTTAAAAATCATTGGATTAATATGTTGTTCTAAGCTTTAAAATATTTCATGAATTAATGTTAACATCAATATAAACCGGTCTATTCAATATAACAACCAAGAACATTTTTTAGGTAAACAATAATAGAGAAGAATTGGCCAAGGAGAAACAATTGAGGAAGACATGGTCCATTAATTTTATTAATATTAAAAATATGTGAAAGAGATAGTAGGAAGGCAATTTGTTCAAGGGATATGTGACCTACAATACAACTTGCTTGGGACATGGGACCCTACCACTTTCTTCAATTTTGTTTGGTAGGCACCTCCAACTTTTAAGAATTCAACTTGCACCTTTTCAATAACTTAAATATTAAATTTATAGTAACAATAACAATATCAGTATTTTCTGATGACCATCAAGGATGGATCTATTAAAGAGGACAGTGGGTGTACTCAATCGATTTCTACAAAAGGAAAAAAGTTTAGACGTTTGAATATGCATCCGTTTAATTGTAAGGGGTGTTCTTAAATACTTTGAACTCAAAATTATAATAGAAATTAAACATTGATGGAAAGATTGGATTAACACCTTACATACAAGAAGTCATAGGTTAAGATTTTATTTTAAGCAAAATTAGTGTTTGACATTGCGCGTTGCACGATGATAAAAATTTATGTTAACGAATATATGGAATATATAGCAAGTTGCCAAGTTCATATGCAAATCTTATTTTAAGTAAAGATTAATTTTGAGACTATTCAATAAATAGAGTAATGAAATAGGTTTTATATTTGTGATTTTTTTTTAACTTATCATATCACCTGATTACATAAAATAGAATGTTTATATTAATCAATAGAGAAATTGTATTAAATGAACGAATTTTAAAAAAAATAAATAAAAAGATAAGTCCTTGAAAATCAAAATATTAGGGAAAATTGTATTAAATGAACCACCTTTAAAAAAAATAAAAAAGACAAGTCCTTTAAAATCAAAATAAATTTTTTTTATCAAGAGTGTCCCCCATTTAGTTTAGTCGCTCTTTTTCTAATATTTCATTTTCCTTCATCAATAATTCCTTGATTTTAAAACCTGTTTTTCATAATTTTGGTCAAAATCTACATTGATGCATGCTCCACTTGAACATGATTACACGACATTATTAGACGCCTTTAGTTTTGTTCACTTTTCTTGTGTAAAAGTGATTCACCAACTTCATTTCTTAAACTGATCGTCTCTAGTAACGCTGCTTATATGATATCAGTTTAATTGGATTATAGCAAAGTTTGTATTAGAACTATTATGATATATGAAGAAAATAGTAAACTGATAAAGGAACTCAATCTATCTTTAAATATGATCCAAAATCATTAAAAGTCAACAAAACAAACTTTAAAGAATATTAACCAATTCACATTCACCTGGTACTTTATTCCAGACAGCTCAGCTCTGACTTCTTCCGTTTTCATGCTCAAATCTCCAAAGGACCCCTGGTATTAATTCTTTAAAGCCTTGAGCCGAGTGTGGGATCGATACCATCTAGAAAAGAAAGCAGTCTACTAAATCTTTATTCTATTCTCGAATTTAGCTTTATCAAATAACTGAGGATTCGATTTATCAAATGAAACGTTAAAAATGAACTTCAATATATCCAAATCAAGAAACGAATCTAGAAAATGTATATTTATTGTCCTTTCGCTAGTAACAATGTAATATAAAAAAAGACAATGCTCAAATGTTCTTTTAGTGTTATGGGTTACAATCCTGAAAAAAGAAACATAGAAATGAGAATTCAAGTAATAATAAATCACAAAATTACAAAATAGAAAAAAATCAAAAATAAAGTAAAACTGTAGTGGTCGAATGAACAACTTACGTTTTAATAATATATGAAAATGTTATGAAGGTCGATGTTCATTGACGTATTTAGCGATTTTTAGAGCTTGTTTTTGTGTCTCACCCGCTAAAAAAGACAACATTATAAATATATAGATTAACACAATAACAAATAACTTAAAAATAACAAAAATTTATACCCTATATTAACCTTTTGGCAAGACAATTCTATTGAGAGAGAATGAGTTAGAAAAGATTTGAGATATATGTTGTAATTGTATGATAACAATGTGAAAAAACCAATAACATGATCAACAAAAACATAAATTCTATTATACCTAGATATACTTAGATAAGGGAAAATGAATGGTCAATCGAAATAAAAAAAGAAAGATGAATTTAGTAACATAAAATGGGCAAAATGCATGAAATAGCAACCTACTTTCATTAATTTCCTTATTATAGCATTGTACTTTCAGTTTTTCTTTGTAAAGCCCCGTTTTCCAAAATTATGTATTTTTAAAGGTGTATTTGCAGTTAAGTTAACTAACCAGGTTAACTTTGTAATTTCAGGAGGTTAAGGGACTATTGTGCCATTATTGGTAGTGAAGGGTTACGTTTAGCATGTATATAAGTAGGTTAGAGCCCTCAATTCCCTTTCTTTTTGCCTTAAGCGAATTCCGGAGAAACTAGAGAGATAAGTGGCGATTTTGGAGAGGGCAAGAAGAGGAGAGGCGAAATTGGTTGTTCCAAACCGATTGTTGGAGGCGATCACTAGAGAATCAAGTTCTCGTTTGATTGGTACGGTCAAGGTAAACGTTTATTTACATTTGATTATGTGGGGTACGAGTTATGGTTAGGGTTAGTGGATTGATGATCAATAGATCATCAAATTGCATGTTGGTTGTGTAGAATTGACGTTAATAGTTGCTAGATTTTGTCATGGGAAGTTGTATAAACCTGGGTTTGGAATGTAATGGNNCAGCGGGTAAGGACCCGCCGATAAGCCGACGTTTGTACTGTTCCAATTTTGGACTTTACCAATCGGGTTCGTTTGGGGTTTTCTTATTTATATTCCCCTAATGGATGCTAGAATATGATGTTTCGTGAAGTTTGGTAGAAATTGGACTAATGTAGCTATGTCAATTTGGGTTAAGAGTCGGGAAAGAGTTAGAAACCCATTTTTGGGTCATGTTTTGATATGCTATGTATGTAAATGTTATAGGTGACCTGTTGTGAACTCTTTACATGCAAGTGTGTGATCCTAGCTTACTATCAGGTGAGTACTCTATCTATCTACTTGCGGTTATGTGTTCATGATTATTGTAACGTTTCTAAACCAAAAATGCAGACCCAACGGTCCGGTAACCATTTAGAAACACAATTTGGTTAAAAGTAATTTTAAATAAGCGGAAGCTAGTCAAATCAACATTCATTTCTAAAACCAAACCCAAAAATAAAACATTAGATTTAAACCAAACGTGCATTCAAACACTTTTAGGAAAATGAAATGATGTAAAACATGTTGAGACATAGTCTCGAAATTCAGCTGAACCAAAGTTAACTTGTCCAAAACTATCCAATAATTACTTGACATTTACAACCATAACTCCCAAAGCTATCTTTCCTTTTACTGAACCGTTGAACCGTCGGAACCTCATGCGGGTGCCTTTCCCTTGTCCTTTGAGGACGTACCTGTCACTAAAAGAGTAAACAACAACAGGGTAAGCTTTCGCTTAGTGAGCACACACCTATACCACTACCATCATGCATACATAAACACAATTACATAGTAATCACACACATGCGATACGGCTCAATACCATCAAGGAAGGATTTTATGACACTGGTACTAGGCCTCTTCATCCATATAATCTTCCTTAGGGGTATTACTACCACCATAGGTACTATCATCATCCATTTACATGCTAGCACATAAACATAACCACATATGTAACATATCCATCCATACATAATCGTAAGCGATAAGGTAGAGTACTCACCTGACTAATTACTAGTGATTCAAGCACTTCACAAGATAACAATCACTTCGTAACACCTATAATCACAAATACATGCATATACTTATCAATCATAGCCCCAAAAACGGATCCCTAACTTGATACCGACTCTCTATCCCAAAATGACATAGTTACACTCAACCAATTCCCACCAAATTTCATGAAACATTATGTTTCATCATCTACTAGGGGTGTATAAACAAGAAAACCTCAAACGGACCCGATTGGAAAAAGTCCAAAATCGGAACAGTGGGANTACCCGCCGATACCCGCAGACTGAATTCCAGTCGCGGGTTGCGACCATACACCGGGGTTTTCATCCCCAAACCCCAAATTTGACCAAAATCGGCCAAATACATGCTTATACATCATCCCACTTGATAAATAACCAAAATAAACATCTATACCACATACACAACATGCTTTGACAATCAATCGATCATCCAATCGCTAATCCATTCTCCAATTCTAACCCTAACATGAACTCAACCTAATCAAAAGTAAATAAACACTTACCTCGTCCTCACGAGTCAAACGGGAACTCAATCTCCGAAGATTTGCCTCCAACAGTTGGTCTAGAAGAACCAATTTCGTCCTCTTTCTCTTGCTTTCTCCCAATTCGTCTCCCTCTCTCTACCAATTCTTCTTTGGAAACGTCCCAAAGCAAAAGAGAGGAAATTTCGAATTTCCTCCTTATTATATACATGCTACTAAACAGCCTTAAACTTTTAGATTGGACACATTAGTCCCTTAACTCCTGAAATAAACACAAATAACCACAAATTAAACCTTTCCCTAATAAAGTCCGTTAACTTACAGATAATGGAAAATGGGACGTTACAACTATATTGCATGTGTGGTTATGTGTATGTTGGCATGTAAAGGGTTATGATAGTACCTATGGAGGTAGAGATACCCCTAGGGAAGATATTTCGGATTAAGAGGTCTGGTACCAGTGTCATTTCCTTCCTTGAT
>LUCG01068930.1:0-24064 GCA_001633085.1 Carthamus tinctorius | reverse complement strand
GTAACCAACTGCAGCAGTGGTAATCAACTTCAGCAGTGGTATTTTCTTCAAACCCAACAGTCTGTTCCTCTAAAACTGAGAAAAACATCATGTTTACACGATTGAGAAGAAGAAGAAGAAGAAGAAGAAGAAGAAGAAGAAAAGGGGGGAGTGGAGTCACAAGACGATGATGAAGATGGCGTTGAAGAGTTGACTTGTTTTCGAGGGGGAAACATAAAGAAAACTAAACGGAAGCACCATAACACACGACGAAACAAAACGGTAATAGTATTTAGGAACCATGAAAATATTGCCATTGATGGGTGAATTTGTTTGGAATCAGTACAAAGAAAAAGTTGAAGAAGAGAGATTGATGTGGTTTGAGTAAGCAAATGATATGAAGTAAATATTATAGATTAATGAATGCAGCCATGAAGGAATTTTCATGGTTGGTGCCTGTGAGTACTACTAAATAAATAAAAACAGTAAATTACATTCTTGGTCCCTGTAGTTTGCACAAATAAAGATCTTAGGTCCTTAAAATGAAATAATTATAAGATTGATCCCTACGTTATGCATGTTATAACATCTTTGATCCCTTGTCCGAACTTTGTTAAAAAATTTCTTTTAAGTAGGTTAACTCATGAAGGAATTTTAGTCACTTTAGTTTTATTCCTATTTTCTTTTAAAAATAAAAAAGAGCTTCTTATTTTCTCCCCTTTCCCCTTTTGTTCATCTTGACGGAGGTTTTTCCAACAGCCACTCTAGCAACCCCTCCCCTTTCAAACCCTCCATAACCATTAATTTGTTTTCCTCTACAAAAACAACCCTCGAAAACCGAAATTAATTCTAAATGAACATCAATATAATACAACAGCCTTAAAAGACGGTCGTGGCCTGAAGAGATGAAGGTTATATACGAAAATTTAAAACCAAATCAAAAGAAAAGGTTATATTTTTGTGGATAATTAAAAAAAGTAGGAAAATGACCAAAATACTGTCTTATTTAACTCACTTGATAAGTATTTTCTGACACAGTTAGGACAAGGGACTAAAGACGTTCTAAATGCATACAACGGGAGTCAAATCCATAATTATACCTAAAGTGTTATTTCGATGTACGCCATAGTGACCAATAATATAATTTAATCGAACAAAAGCTATAAAGATTAGTTGTTTTTTATTTATTTCACAGCGAATATGAATGAAGTATAAGAAATGTACTATTTTATTATTGTGTCAACTATAGATGAGCATCCTAGAAGCTCTGGTTAATTTGGTCAAATATTTGATCAAATGACGTGAACCTTTTAATAATCTCTAACACCAACCGTCATATGAATATATAAAATAATTATTTTTATAATATTATAAATTTCTCACTTTTGTAATTACATCCTCAAAAATAAAAAGCCTACAGTTCTTATTTGATCATCCATTATAATACAGGTAAATTTTATATTTAACAGATAATAACACCTGACAACGGATCATATTTAACAGAGTTACTCAACAAATCTACCCTTTGTGACTCCAAAGTCGTCGCTGATGCTACAACTATCATCGCTATTGAGTATGTCGCTATTGGCTCGTCGTAGTTGTAGCTCCTACAGCCACAACATGCTGTCTCTACAATACGTAAAAAGAGTTTGCATCCATCGATAATGTATTAAAAAGATATTTTATATTGGCCTACAGCGATTGCGAGTTGTCGCAATATCAATTAAATTTAGTAGCATGTTGTACTATTATTTTATATCTTCTACTTCCAGATTGAATATATAGGTTTGGACATATTGAAGGCTTATATATTGACCCCATTTTAACAGGCACAGCCACATTGTCCATGACTCATTGTTTTCTCAACAACCACCACACAGTGTCACAGTCTAAACACCACCACAAGTGACACAAATCAGATAAGAAGATGATGACATTTGCAGCAATTATAAGCAAATGTTCCAGCTTTACTTTCCAAGAAGTATTATTGGAATAAAAAATTAAATATTTAAAAAATGGTTGTACAATCAATTTAGTTGAACTAGTGTGATGACCGGTTCCGGTTCAACCGGTCTTAAGCATTTTTCTGTATTTTTCATTTTCCTACGTACATATATATAGAAAACCAAGAATTTGATGTGCACAAGTTAAAACATTAAAAAAAATATATAAAATTATAATGAGTTGTAAATCAATCCAAATACATTAAAAAAACACATAATAACAATATTTATATCAACTTAAANCCTAACCGAGTTCGAGTCTTCCCGTGTGCATGCTTGGGGACATTTAAGTGGGGCCATGTTTAGCCCCCAAAATTGCCGGGGATTAGTCGGGCTCTGGCCCGGACACCCTTCAAAAAAAAAAACAATATTTATATCAATCCAAAAATATTTAAAAAAACTCAAAAATGAAAGTTTTTTATAAAAAAACGGGTCAACCGGTTTTTTACCGGTTCGATCCACCAGTTCAACCGGTTTTATCAATAAACCGGTCGGTTCACTCCGGCCCTTAAAAGATCATAAAACTGGTCACATCTGAACCGGTCTCTTCAGCGATTCCCGGATCAACCCGGTTTTTAAAACATTGCTTACAATTATAGGTTGGTCTAATGTTTAAAGGCACGTATATCAATTAACAACTTAACAAATAATTAACAATCATATTAAATTCATTGTACAAAAAACCATCTGATTTATTGGTTTGGTTGGGTTGGGTTAATTTAAATGTACCAAACCACACTCATGTCAAACTTGAGTAGGGAAACAAATTAATAGCCGGAACATTATCCTATAATCAAGTCTAAATCTTGGAAATAATTTCATAGTTGATTTCTAGAGATAATTCTATTGACGTTTGGTTTACAGAATGAAATTTGATAGAAGTAGAATTCATCAAGACAATTTAATTTTAAAGAAATTGAAATGAAATTTGATTTAATTTAACCACACATATTAGTTGGTCCAATTTTTTCACATAAGCCAATGAATGATGAATTTCTTAAATTGTGGTTTTCAGAGGATTTTCATCAAGTTCATTCAACGAACCAAACATCACTAAGGAATTCGGCCAGTTTTTATAAATTCAGGGAACAAACCAACCCCTTAGGGGCGTTAAAGGAAGTATTATAAATTTTACAATTTTGTCGTGCCTTGTCCAATTTTCAATTGATATCATACATAGTTGTTTAGTCTTGTTCAAGCCATACCAAATAGCATGCAACAACTCATCTAGTTCTATCATCTTATATGCTTAATCACAAAACACCTACCTAACAAAATTCTACCATCGACTTTGCACTAAATGAAGATATTAGACCATGTATATTTTATAAGATATGCAAGTTTTTAGAACAGCATAAGGATCAATCAACATAGTTTTAAGAATCCAACTATTAATAAAGTAAGAAATAGAATACAACTATTGCTACTAAAATGCACCAAAGGGTAAAAGAACATTAGATACGCTTGTAGGTCAAATCATATGTAGGAGACCATCCAAACTTGATAGAGGATTTTGAATCATGTATGATCTCAAATGTTCTTTTACCGCCCTCAACTTCCTGATCCCAAAATTCCGACAAACTTGTTGCATCTTTTGGTCTTTCACCATTACTTCTTCTAGGAACAAGCTCAACTTTGAAGTAAGCATTTGATGTAAATGGTATGGAAAATGAAATATTAGTATGTGTTGAATTCCACCATGTGGTGTGCCTCAATGCACCAAAGGATATATACCGCATCCTCTTCACTACTTTAGTTACCTCATCTTCATCACTGAACGCCTTCAAAACATCATCTTCATCTTCCTTATCCATTCCATCCTCAATAGTAAATGCCTCACCGCTGTAGCCATCTCCACTAAGGTATATTAAGAATCCACTAAATTCATTGTACCAATTTGATGGAAGCTCTAACATAAATGTTCCCCATTTTGTTGACATTTTAGTACCATCAAAATTTAGATAGAGAACGTAATCTTCAACAGCGTTTCCCTGTCATTCAATCACAATAAGTATTACTTTTTTCAGGTCTAATTTAATATAAAATCCTAAAATCCAATAAGAAGATGGAGTAGTCATACCTGAAGCATGGATTGTATTACCATCTTACCATCCACCCGTGTGCTTTCTTGGAGTACCAGTTTCCACAACCATTTAAGGTTTGTTGGAAGATCTACAATTTGAAGCGAGTCACACCCTTTTATTGCGAGAATAGCTAAGCTTGATGGCAGATCCGGTAATTCTACAAGGTCTTTGCAGAATGACAAGACGAGGTATTTGAGACGAGGAAGTTGTGAGAGACTGGAATCCATCCGTGAGAACTTATTATTATTTAGGTCTAATGCTTGTAGGTTGGGAAACCCCTCCCAAAGAACGGAGGAGATGTCTCCGTCTACCAATTTGCAAGCGCCAAGATTCAGCCTTACTAAGGAACGTGAAAAGCCAAGAAGCTTTATGTTTACCATGACTTGGTGAAATTTCTTGAAGGATGTTCCATATAAAGAAAGCATCTGCAAACAACAGTCTACATCAAAGAGGCCCTCTGCTGGTATCTTAATTTGATTACCATGGTCGAGATATAACCCTTTCAAATGATGTAAGCGATGGAGGTTGCCTTCAATACTCTTTAGACGCCAGCAAAAACCCAAATCAAGAGAAACAAGGTTGGTACAATATTTTCCAATTGATGAGGGTACAACTTCTATCCCACTATAACTCAAACAAAGCTCTACCAACTTGTCCATGTTCATTTGGATCTCTGGGAACTTACGTAGTGCATAACAATTAGAGAGTATAAGAGTCTCCAACTTTTTCATCCGGATGATGGGTGGAAATATTTCAAGGCTTTTGCACCCTAACATGTCCAAAAAAATAAGCCTTTCATGATTTCCAATTGATGAATGAATCTCTTTTAATCTCTCACAATGCTTGAGTATCATTCTTTCAAGGCAGGGAAGTCCGTTAAAATCCGGTGTCCTGACTAGATGGTATGAATAAGAGAGGTCGAGAACTTTCAAATTTGGTAGATGCTGTTGTGTACAAAAACACACAAGTCAAACATGGCAACGTATCTTTAATAGCATAGAGTGTACGAAAAGCCGGGATACACAAAGTAAATAGGGCTTGGGTCGGATGAGTTGGGTTCCGGTGAGAAGTGCCAAATTTGATGAGAAGCAGTTATCAACCATTGGATGAGATTGAACTATTACCAGATGCTTAATATCACACATAAATTAATGATTGCATGCTTTGGTCACACTAAATTTGATCACATTGAACTTTTTCCATGGCCATGGTTGATCACACAATTGTATTTCTTTTCTAAATGCTAAAGGCACACAATTTAGAGTCAATAATCACATGTATAAATTCAAAATACTTGGTTAGATATATATATATATATATATATATATATATTTGGTTTCATAGTTGTTACCTTCCCGGACATCCATATCTATGTATCATCACCACTACGCTCATAAAAAAATTCAGTATTGATTAGAATCAGATTATTTATAAAAAATTGTTGGAGTTAATAACAAATCAGTAATTCAGTCAAGTTAGTTATGTTAGAAGTTATGTATTAATTAGTTAGTTAAGAAGCGGTTAGTCAATAGTGAAAGGGTGTGTTGTTTCATGAAGCGGTGTGATGGTTGATGAATAACCACCTCCATCTGAACCAACACTATGGTTCGATGGCACCTCTTCGTTGTCTATATATATGTATCGATATGTAAGATTTAAGTGGTGGAATTCTAATATATTTCTAGATTATTAAAGGGTTCAACCCACGTTTCTTGTTCTTTCCTCTATTCTTATTCTGTGTATGATGTTGAATGCATGATGATCTATGGGATGACCAGATTGAACGATCCTGAGAACATCTAAACCTGTGAATTTCGAACAAAAATAACATAATTATGCTGTTACAAATCTATTATTATATGACAGTTAGACGTAGCTCCACCGATTAGTTTTTGGGTTTCCTATATATAACTATAACCTCAGGGCCACCACCGGAGGTGTGCACGAAGGTTATTAAATACAAAAATTCGATCATTGTATTACTATTCAAATATTCATTAAAGTCTTGGATACATTCCTTAACGCCTACCTGTGGTACTACAGTATACTTTCCATCGTTTTATTTTAATCCTTGCCAATTCTAATACATTTAGTATATATAACACTTAGTTGTCTATGGAAATTAAAAAACAAAATTACATTTAAAGAAAAAGGAACACAAACTGCTTAGATAGGTTAAACGGTTCATGCCATCAGCTTATTAGCAGCTACTTATATGGAGTCACCTATCAACCCCGAGATTTACTCACATCAATATTGTACTCCCGCTCATATAACTATTTAGAATTTTTTAGTAAGTTACTCAGATTTATTATCAACTATCATCCATTTTGCTTTCGGAAGAAAAAACATATCAGAAAAAGAGTTAAGGTGAGAAGCGTAAGAAAGGATTTGGACCCTAGATCACTATTAATCTCATGCCCATCCAATAATTGCGCTTTGATAGAGGATTCATCCGGTGCATCTCGGTGCATCTTAATAGTGTTGATCTTCAATTATGATTGATCCAAGGGTGAAGATCCCTTCTTACCCTTCTCACCCTAAGTTTCCTTTTCACCGGACCCAACCCTTTGCTTTCATCCCTTAATTAATTAGAGAAAAAATAAGAATTACCTTATTATCCTCCCAAAGTTGTTCTAGCAAGCTAGATCTCAATTGTAGAAAACAAAGCTTTGTTGGTTGAAATTCTTTTGGCAATGAAGTTGTTGGATATTCATCGCGAGAAATCCACCGAAGTTCCTTCATGTTTGCAACAACCTGATGAAGACTAAGAAGACGCTCCTTCGGAAGCCACCTAAGATCTAATGCTTCGATCCTGTCATTTTTCTACAATAAAGGAACAAAATGGTGTTAAAGAGTATTTTTTTTATCCAATGCACGTTTAAGAAAGACACAAAGCTAGTTTAAACGTTACCTTTGTTGCATCCATAGCAATTATGTTTAGAACATCCTCCCTCTGCCAAATCCTGCTATGTTTCTCAGGATTTCTAGGGTTTTCTCCTCGAACAATGTAGTGTCCCATTTCCTGTATTAGATCATGCATATCAAACCTTCCTTCTTGTGACACAGTTATGAGAGCCTTTTGTATCAACACCTTTACCCCTATGATAGGGTCAAAACCACAAGCATCAAGTATCATCATTGCCTCATCTTTGTCATAGTATCCCCTGAAAAAACATGCAATGTCGAGGAACAACTCTTTCTCCATTGGTCCAAGTCCATCATAGCTAATTTTTAGCTTTTCTACAATTTCACCATCTGGGATCTTTTTTAGTCTGGCCAATGCACTCTTCCACTCACTTGTGTCTTTGTCACGTAGAAAAGAACCTAGAACTTTAAGTGCTAATGGAAGCCCACCAGCATAAGAAACCACTTCTTTTGACAGCATCTCATAATCCTCTACGGGTATTCCATGTCGAGGTGCATGCTTGTGAAAGAGCTTAATAGCCTCGTTTTCACTTAACAAGCAGATATTGTATACCACATTTATTATGCGAGAATCTAACAAATTGTTATCTCTCGTTGTGATTATTATTCGGCTTCCATCACCAAACCAATCATGTGATCCTGCTAAAGCCTTTAGCTGGTCAAGGTGACCGATGTCATCAAGAACAATCAACACCTTTTTACGGAAAAACCTACTTTTTATCAAGCGTCTTCCTTCATCCACTCTGTTTACTTTCATTTCTTGTTTTAAAACAAGTGATAGAACTTTTTCTTGCAATTTTTCCAAACCATGCTTGCTTGATTCTTCCCGAACATCTTTGATAAAGCAGGAACCAGCAAAGTTGGTAGAGATTTCATCATAAAGAGCAGATGCAAGAGTAGTCTTGCCACCACCACCAAGCCCCCATATTCCAACCATCACTACACCATCGGATACCTTTTCCATCTCTGACTTCAGATGTTGCAGGCGAGCTTCAATTCCAATCAGGTCTTCACTGTCACTTGAAATTGGAGCAGGCAGTCTATTTGAAATCGTGTTAACAATTTGTTTGATGAATCTTCTCTCGGGCCTGGACATTGGATATACAAATATAATTAACAGACTTACTATTTGATAAAAGAGGTTTTCTGTGCCGTTAACAAGGAAAAATCAGCCTTACGTACATTTTAGATTTTATTTATCATATAGAACATTTAAAGTCAACGTCACAAGAAGTTTGCTCTCTTATGTTTTCAAACAACTGATTCCTCCCAAAACACAGATTTTTTTACTGGAATTTTAAACAGTACATGTACAATTTTATACATATATAGCTTGTAGTTGTTCTATAAAACATGGGTTTATCATCAAATATGGTATGATTGTGTTCTAGATATAGTACAAACACTTGAAGCATTTAATTTTAAAGAAAAAACAAAGATTAAGATTACCCATTGGCGACATCTCCAGATAGGTTCCCTGCATCCGCAAGTGCTTTTCTCCAAGATTCAACACTTTTGTTCTCCGACTCATGTTTGGCAAGTGCTTTTCCATATTTCCCCTTTTGCTTTCGGAGTTCAGAGGGATCGATGTGATAGAAAATAGGCATAACAATTAGGCCTCTCTCATCCTTGCATTTCATAATATGTGCAAGTTCTTGCAAACACCAAGACGAATCAGCATAGTTTTCAGAGAATACGATGACAGCAATCTGTGATTCTTCAATAGCCTTAAAAAGGGATGGACCAATGGTTTCTCCACGGGGAAGTGTTTCGTCATCCTTAAAAGTATAGATTCCTTGCTCATCAAGAGCGGAATAGAGATGATCCACAAAGGTGTCGCGAGTGTCTGTTCCTCTAAAACTCAGAAAAACATCATGTTTACACGATCCAGAAGAAGAAGAAGAAGAAGAAGAAGAGGGAGGAGTGGAGTCACAAGACGATGATGAAGATGGCATTGAAGGGTTGATTTGTTTTCGAGGGGGAACCATAAAGAAAACTAAACGGAAGCACCTTAACACACAACGAAACAAAACAGTAGTAGTACCGTTAAGAAACTTACGGAACCATGAAAATATTGCCATTTGATGGGTTGATTTGTTTAGAATGAAATGGGTACTATTACTACAAATGAAAAGGTTGAAAAGGAAGAGAGATTGATGGATGTGGTTTGAGTGGTAGACAAATGAAATGAAGTAAATATTATAGATTGATGAGATGTGAGAAGAGACCATCACGTGGATCACATGTAAGACCAAATTTCCACCATCACCGTTGACTTTTTGCTACTTCAACTAATGCAGACATGGAGGAACTTTCATGGTTGGTGCTTGTGTGAGTACCAAATAAACAGAAAGAGTAAATTGCATTTTTGGTCCCTGGCGTTTGCATAAAATAAGACATTAGGTCCTTAAAATGAAATAATTATGGAATTGATATCTATGATATGCATGTTATAACGTCTTTGATCCCTTGTCCTAACTCTGTTAACATTTTTCTTTTTAAGCAGGTTAACTCATGAAGGCGTTTTAGATTTTTTCTTATTTTCTTTTAAAAATAAAAAAGAACTTGCTTAAAAAAAGCTTTTTATTAAAGTAGACTAGTTTTAGTGTGTGTTCAAGATGGACTCGACCTCCACAATGATTAAGCCTGAGCTCAAGATAAACGAGGTCGAGCTCGAGTGACTCATTAGCACGTTTAATGATTTGGAGAAGAGCAACAATAGGGGCGTCATTGGATCCTGATCTTCGAAAATCAAGAAGAACCGGTTTGTTGGAGGTTGTGGCAGGAAGAGATGAAGGTTACATATGAAAATTAAAATGTTTAGTTTAAAAGAAAGAATATACTTTTGTATATGACTAAAAAAGTAGTAAAAAGACTAAAGTACCCTTTTATTTAACTCACTTAACGGTACTTTCTAACAGAGTTAAGACAAGGGAGAAAACCAAATCCATGGGTTTCAAAAAATTCCTGAACAGAATAAACCCACCCAAACCAAAATGGTTCAGTTTTCTGTTACTTTCTTTTACTATATCAATTAAATTGAATAGCATATTGATATTGTACCATTATTTTGTATATTCTACTTCAAGATGAATAGGTTTGGACATATAGCACAATTGAGGGCTTATGTATTGACCCCATTTTATCAGCCACAACCACAATGTCCATGACTCATTGTCCTTTGTTCTCTCAACAAATCAGATAAGAAGATGGCATTTGTAGCAATTTGCAGCAATAAGCAATCCACCAACAGATTCAGGTTTGTGACAACGAAGAAGCCATCACCAATTTATAGCAAAATGACCAAGAAAACGATTAGGATTTATTAGGGTATGAGAAATTAATACCTGAAGAAAAAATTCGAGTTTGTGCTGAGATACGAGATTAAAGATGACTTTATCGCCCAATTAACAGCAACAGACTGACAGAGTATCTGAAAAGATTACCAATTTACAACAACAAAAAGAAATCGATTAGGGTTTATGGAATCGTTAGATGCCGGGCTTGACACTGGACAGTAATCGAGAATAGAGACTGATTAGAGAACTATACTATACCTGAACAGTGGTCGCCGGAAAGTCTGGAGTGCAATCGCCGGAGGAGGCTGGGGTGGAATGGAATCGCCGGAGAAGGACTGGAATCACCGGAGAAGGCTGGGAAGGCGGGAAGGGTGTTGGGGGTAGTATTGGAAAAAGGTGAAACTAAAAATTCCTTCTTTTAAATAAAAAAACCAATTTCTCTTTTTTTTATTGGGGAAAAAGAACTAATTTTCACCTAAGCAGAGAAACTTTATTGAAAAAAGAAAAAAAAAAGTTTCTCCAACTTATAACCTTATCAAAAAAAGATGCACCTTTACCTTTTTCAAGCAAAACTTTTTTTTTCAATTTATAAGAACAGATTAATCTATAAATAGAATATTATTTTGATAAAATTTAATGAAAAACCAACCTTAACAAACCATTAGTTGTCTATGACAATTAAAACTAAATTAGATTTAGAAAGAAAAAGAAAGACCACAAAAATCATAATACTAGTTAGAAAGACCATGCTTTCAATTTAGTGGAAGTCACCTAATGACACTAAGGCGAAGAATCATGTGAGAAGTTGAGTTTCACACGAGAAACGTAAGAAGTGAATCTGAAGTGTTGATTACTATTAATCGCATGCTTTCCATGAATTGCGTTTTAGAAGAAAATTGATCTAGTGCATCTTATCTTGGTACATCTCATCCTAATGTGCATCGATTTCCTATGTAACGGTTGATACTTTTCACATTAACCTTAACTTTTCACTGGAACTCAACTCATTACACTATTTAGTGAGAGAGACCAAAACCAAGCAAAAATTCAGACAGTAGTGATGAATTTGTATTAAACAAACAATAGGGACCAAAAACTAGATTTTTGACAAACCATAGAGACCAAAATTGAGGTTTACTTTAATTCCTTTGTTCATGAATATTTTGAAATGATATTTTAACTTAAAAGTCAAAGTATATATTATTCTTGGATGAACATTAAAAAAATACAGAATTTGTTTGTGAAACCTGGTAGGTTTTAGACAAAGGAGAAAGGGAAAATATACCAAGATTTAACAGGAAAAGATGTCTGCTTCTTCTTGACAAAGTCAAAGATTTTCACTATTAATCAAGCAAGAAGAGAACACAATCATTTCTATAAAAATAATACAACAATGAAAAGAATATTAGATGGTACACAACTTGCACATAAATATCATGGTAACATCGAATCTTGATACAAGACTTGAAATTGGTTATCAATCGTTGGATGTACATTAAGATGAGATGCATTGATATAAGATACACCCGATCAGTTCCTTTCTAAAGCACATAGGAGGGTGTCAGAGTAAAAAGAGTTCAAACGTTCAGATCCACTTCTCGCGCTTCTCAGTGTTAACTCAACTTCTAATATGATCCTTCGTGATTCTTCGCCTTAGCCATTTCTATGGCATGGAGACTGATCATAGAGTGATTTTTGACAACATTTTTCCGCCATAAAATACATATAACTATGATTGATTCGTGCTATTGATGCTATTATATTGGAGTTTATATACATATAAAACCTTATCCTGCGCAAACATCTTGTTGATACTTCAAAGCTTTCACTAGTTGTTCTACGACTTGAATCATTCTTGGCCGTTCTTCCCCATGTTCCATTAAGCATTCATACGCAATGGTTGAAAACGTACGCAAGGAACCCAAATTCATTTGGTTTCTTAGATCGCCATCAATCATCTCCTCCAACGTTTCCTCTTCATAATGAGTTTTTGCCATTTTGACTGAAAAACGATTCTCATCAGGATGCTCAGCATCAATTACCGCCCTTCCAAACAAGACTTCAAACAGTACAACCCCAAAAGAATAGACATCAGATTTTTGTGTGAGCGTACTTTGTCCCATGTATTGTGGATCGACATATCCTGGTGTGCCACAAGGGTTGGAGAAAAGAGCGGAAAAGGGAACATTTGCAAGAGCAATCTTAGACAACCCGAAATCTGAAATCTTGGGTTTCCAATTCTCGTCCAACAAGATGTTTGCACTCTTCATATCACGGTGGAGAACTCTATGTTGAGGTCCAACATCGTCATGAAGGTACTTCAATCCACGGGCAGCGCCTAAGCAAATCCGAAGACGATGCATCCAAGTCAAATCTTTGCTATGTAAATGTCTGTCAAGGCTCCCATTTTCTTCATAACGGTAAACAAGGATCTTCTCACCACCTTCATCGCAAAATCCAACAAGAGATACAACGTTGTCATGCTTACAAATTGAAAGCAAAGAAATCTCCATCATGAATTCACGATCTCCTTGGCCGTAAGAACGATCCAATTTCTTTATGGCAACGATGCCAAGTCGTACAGATTGACCTTTGTACACCTTCCCAAATCCACTCCTTGCGATGACGTTTGCTTCAGCAAATTTGTCAGTTGCCAAGAGTATCTCTTGGATGGGAATTTTTAAGGGATTGGCTCCCATTTCAACCCGGTCTTTATTACGAGACAATTCATTTGAAATTGTATTAACGATACGTCTTGTGAGTTCTGGTTCGGGTCTGCGCATAGGAAGTAGAACGACAATCAACATATATATGTTCACATTTAAACTATAGAATATGGCGAATAATCATGTGAGAAGTTGAGTCAACGGTGAAACGTGAGAAGTGGATTTGAACCCTTTATCTCTTTTAATGTCTATGGCCCAAGTACAATTGTTCTATCAAGTATATACACCTTAAGCATAAAACTTTAGAAAACAAATAATAAAATTACCCATTGGCTGCAAATCCATCTACGTTGACCGTAAATCCAACTAGGTTGGCTGCATCGGTAAGTGCTTTTCTCCAAGACTCAACGTTTTTGTTCTCCGACTCATGTTTGGCAAGTGCTGCTCCATATTTCCCATTTCTCTTTCGTAGTTCAGAGGGATCGATCTGATAGAATATGGGCAAAACAATTAGGCCTCTCTCGTCCTTGCATTTCATAACATGTTCAAGTTCTTGCAAGCACCAAGAAGAGTCGACATAGGTTTGAGAGAAGACGATGACGGCAATCTGTGATTCTTCAATAGCCTTGAAAAGCAACGGACCGATGGGTTTGCCCCAAGGAAGCGTTTGGGCATCCTTGAGAGTGTTGATTCCTTGTTGTACAAGAGCCGAATAGAGATGGTCCACAATGTTGTTGCGAACATCTGGTCCTTTAAAACTCAGATAAACATCATGTTTCCATGGTTCAGTAGAACAAGAAGAAGATACCCAAGATGCCATTGTTTATAATGTGGTTTGAGAATTGAGATAATGAATGAAATGAAGCATATAATAAAATAAATGGGTGAGAGAGGCCATCATATTTATGAAGGAATTTCCACCATAGGATCAAAGATTAGTCCACCAACTTTGACTTTCTAGTAGCCAAGAGATCATGAAGGAAGAAAATTTCTTCTCTCTTACTGCTTGTGGAATTTAGTTAAAGAGAATTGTTTTCCACTGGATTGACTTTTTTTATTCTTTTCACACCAAAAACAAATCAAGATAAAATATTTTCACTATTAATAAAAAGTAAGAAGTAGAATACAACTTTTTCTACAAAAATGCAACAAAGGGTGAAAAGAACATTAGATACACTTGTACGACACACTAAACGCATAAGACCATCCGAACCGGATAGAGGATTTCGAATCATGTGTGATCTCAAATGTTCTTGTACCACCCTCAGCTTCCTGATCCCAAAATTCCGACGAATTTGATGTATCTTTTGGTCTTTCACTTTTACTTCTTCTAAGAACAAGCTCAACTTTTAAGTAAGCATCTCGTATGGAAAATGAAATCTTAGTGTGTGTCGAATTCCACCATGTGGTGTGCCTCAATACACCAAAGGATATATACCGCATCCTCTTCGCTACTTTACTCGCCTCGTCTTCATCGTTAGACACCTTCGAAACATCATCTTCGTTTTCCCTACCCATTCCATCCTCAATAGCAAATGCATCACCGTTGAAGAAATCTCCGGTAAGGTATATTAAGAATCCACTAAATTCATTGTACCAGTTAGGTGGAAGCTCTAACATAAATGTTTCCCTTTTTGTTGGCATTTTAGTACCATCAAAATCTAGATAGAGAACGTAATCTTCAACAGTGTTTCCCTGTCATTCAATCACAATGTGTTTTAATATTGTTTTGGTCTAATTTAATATAAATACTGAAATTCGATCACAAGATAGAGTCATACCTGAAGCATGGATCGTACTACCATCTCACCGTCGACCCTTGTAATATCTTTTGTAAGTGCCAATTTCCACAACCATTTAAGGTTTGTTGGAAGATCTACAATTTGAAGCGAGTCACACCAACGTACCAAGAGAATAGCTAAGCTTGATGGCAGATCCGGTAATTCTACAAGGCTCTTGCAGCGGCTTAAGTTGAGATATTTGAGACGAGGAAGTCGCGAGAGACTCGGATCCAGGCGTGAAAACTTATTACGAGTTAGGTCTAATGTTTGTAGGTTGGAGAAATCCTTCCAAAGAACAGAGGAGATATCTCCATCTACCAAATTGCAATCTCCAAGATCCAACCTTACTAAGGAGTGTGAAAAGCCAAGAAGCTTTATGCTAACCATGACTTGTTGAAAACTCAAACAACATTGGATTTAAAAAGAAAAACAACACAAATTGCATAGATAAATGTAAAAGGTTCATGTTGTGATCTTAACAACAGCAACTTATATGAAGTCGACAACGTTGTACTCCAACTTATATAACTACTTAGATTTTTTCTGCAAGTTACTCGAACAGAGTTGTAACGACGACCATTCACTTTCACTCTACTTTCGTCACTAAATTAGAAAACAATAAGAATTACCTTATTACCCTCCCAAAGTTGCTTTAGCAAGCTTTGTTCCAAGTTTAGATAACAAAGCTTCATTGGCTGAAAATTTCTTTGGAATGAAGTTGCTGGATGTTTACAGAAATAAATCCACCGAAGTTCCTTCATGTTTGCAACAACCTCAGGAAGACTAGGAGGATGCCCGTCTTCATTCCATTCAATTCGTAATGCTTCAATCGTGTCATTTTCCTACAATAAAAGAACAAAAGGGTGTTAAAGAGTATTTCTTTATCCAATAATGCACAATTAAGAAATAACACAAAGCTAGCTTAAACATCACCATCATCGAGTTCATAGCAATTATGTTTACAATATCCTCCATTCGCCAAATTCTGCTATGTATTTCAGGATTTTTAGGGTTCTCTCCACGAACGATGTAGTGTCCCATTTCCTGTATCAGGTCATGCATGGCAAACACATCACACACTCCATTATGTGACACAGTTATGAGAGCCTTTTGTATCAACACCTTTACCCCTACAATAGGATGAAAACCACAAGCATCAAGTATCTAGGAACAACTCTTTTTGCATGTTGTCAAGTCCATCGTAGCTAATTTTTAGTGTTTCCATGATATCCTTATCCGGGATATCTTTTAGTTTGGCCAAGGCACTCGCCCACTCATTCTTGTCTTTGTCACACAGAAATGAACTCAGAACTGTAAGTGCTAACGGGAGCCCACCAGCACGAGAAACCACATCTTTCGAAAGCCTCTCATAATCTTCTATGTGTCTACCATGCCCAAGTGCATGCTTGTGAAAGAGCTTATAAGCCTCGTCATCATTTAACAAGCTTATGTTGTATATCACATTTACTTTATGAGCATTTAGTATATGCTCATCTCTAGTTGTGATTATTACCCGGCGGCTGCCTTCACCAAACCAATCATGTGATCCTGCTAACGCCTTTAGCTGGTTAACATGATCGACATCATCAAGAACCATCAAAACCTTTTTACGTTGAAACCTACTCTTTATCAACCTTCCTACATCTCCATCTTGTCTTTGTCCCAAAACAAGTTCGAGAATTCTTTCTTGCAATTTTTCCAAACCATCTTTGATTGACTTTTCCCGAACATCTTTTATAAAGCAGGAACCATCAAAGTTGCTAGAGATTTCACTATAAAGAGAAGATGCAAGACTAGTCTTACCACCTCCCCCAACCCCCCCATATTCCAACCATCAGTACACCATCTGATTCCATTTCCATCTTTAATTTCAAATCTTTTAGGCGATCCCCTATTCCAACCAGGTCTTCGTTGTCACTTGAAATTGCCACACGCAATCTCTTTGAAATTGTTTCAACAATTTCTTTGATGAATTTTATCTCAGGCCTGAGCATTCATACACAAAGATAATTAACAGATGCTCTTATTGATAAACGAGGTAATATGTACGTTTTAGATTTCATTAATCGTATACAACATGTAAAGTCACCATCACAAGAAGTTTGCAACAATTAACATATAAATTCTTTTACTGGAACTTTAAACACACCAAGTACAATTGTATGCATAGTGTGTAGTTGTTCTCTAAAAAATTGGATTTATCATCAAAGATTTTGGCTTTATCCTTTGAAAGCTTATATGGTATAATTCTGTTGTAGAGTAGAATTGTAGAAACACCTTAAGCTAAAAAAACTCAAAGACAGAGGAAAAAAAAACTACCCATTGGCGACGTGTCCAGAAAGGTTTCCTACATCCGCAAGTGCTTTTCTCCAAGATTCAACGTTTTTGTTCCCCGACTCATGCTTGGCAAGTGCTTCTCCATATCTCCCTTTCTGTTTTCGAACTTCGGAAGGATCAATGTGGTAGAAAATGGGTATAACAATTAGGCCTCTCTCGTCCTTGCATTTCATAACATGTGCAAGTTCTTGCAAGCACCACGAAGAATGGGCATAGTTTTCGGAGAATACGATGACAGCAATCTGTGATTCTTCAATAGCCTTGAAAAGCGATGGACCAATGGTTTCGCCCCGGGGAAGTGTTTGGTCATCCTTGTAAGTGGAGATTCCTCGTTGTACGAGAGCGGAATATAAATGATCCACAAACGTGTTGCGAGTGTCTGTTCCTCTAAAACTCAGAAAAACATCATATTTCAAGGATTGAGATGAGGATGAAGATGAAGATGCCATTGAAGGGTTGGTTTGTTTAGATGTGAGAAAGGCCATCATATGTAATAAGACGAAATTCCCACCATCTGACTTTTGACTTTTGACAATACAGCCATGGAGGAAGTTTGTTGTGACTTACCCAGTAAACAAAAAGAGTATATTGCATCCTTGGTCCCTGTGCTTTGCACAAAATAACAACTTAGGTCTCTAAAATGATACAATTATGCATTTAATCCCTGTCATATGCATTCAAACGAGTTGTTAGTTATTTGAACTTGGCTTGTATGCATCCAAACGATTACTCAAAAACTAAGCTAGTTTAATAAGTCACCTTATTTTGCCAAACGATACATAGATAAATTAGGTGGACAATATGATCGATCATTTGTAAGCCATTTTTTTGGTAATTTATACTTTTTGATGCTATTATCTATTAACTTATAATTTGATTACAGACTCTTTGCCGATCGGCTACTCCAACCGGATAAGCAAACCCGTTGCAGAACCTGATTCGGGCCGTGGTGGTGTTCCCCCAAGACCCGATGGGAACCCAATGCCATCGGATCTTTCATAACGGATGGTCTTGGCATTGTTAAAAGTTCTTATAAGTCGTAAATATTTCTGAAGTTCTCGTACAAGAGCTTTGAGTTTTAAATGATTTTTAAAGATTTAGTAAAAATAAAAAAAAATCTTTTTAGTCACTTAGTTATCCACTACTTCGATGAGTTGATAATGATTTGATTAAAAAAATATTGGAAACTTAATTTATTGAAGGGCTCTAACTAAAATTGTAATGACGTCTCAAAAGAGTATAGACAAGTTTCACAACCATTTTTTTAGGATTTAAGGCTATTTTAGTAAACAATTAATAAATTGATTTTTAAATACGTTAAAATGGTTTAACATGTATCATATTAATTGTTGTATACATCTCATAAACGCATCCGTTTTTAATTATTTATGTATCATATCAATTGTTGTATATTTCTCACAAACAGGACAATATAAATACTTCAATGGGCAAAAAGTTAAATAGTAAGACCATCCACAGCCCGGGCCGTTAGGGAGCCGGCAGGGAGGCGGTATCGGTGGCAACACCACCGTGGATGAAGTGGTACCGGCCAACAAGTTAGAAAATCTATCTCTCTCTTCTTTCTCTCTCTTCTTTTCCTTTTTTTCTTTTTTTAATTAATTATTTAAATTGGGTATGATGAGAGTCAAAACCATTGATGATGAAATAGTAAGGTGTTGGTAAGATAGTGGAAAGCTAATGTACCACTGACGTGGCAGCTGGTGATGGTGGCACCAAGCAAAACCACCGAGGATGGTCTAATAGCGTATCGGTGATAACAATAAAAAAAAGACGTTTGCATTTGTGCTTTTTGGCGGGCATTAATGAAAACTACAAAACTGCAAGGGTCCTTTTGAACAAAAACCTATAGTTAGGGGGTGAGTAAAGTAAAAAAGCTTTTTGTGAAGGAAAACGCTCTTGAGTTATACGACGTCGTAGCAGGCAATTGTGAAGGAACAGTAAAGTTTCAGCAAAGTACTGTTGTCGACTACCTGAAATTATTTTGGGAAACAAACCCTAAAAATCAAGACCAATAACACGAATTCCACAATCAGAGCAAAAGAAATTGGAAAAAAATGGCGATTTCTGGTGATTTTAGGGTGTCAGCTGCATTGGGTCCTTCTCCCACGAACACCATCCGCATCAATTTACCACCTAAGGTCTGAGCTCTAAAACCTTCTCTCTATTTGGTTGTATTTCAATTTTGTGTATGTAATTTTTAAATAGACGTGTGTTAATGGCTGCATTAGGTGTGATGATTTGGATCTGTGTTGAAATTTGTTGTTGATTTGGTAATTTGTTGGGCGAATTTGGGACAATTTTGATGAAATCGAAGCTTTCAGCATGTTTCGATGTATCCACGTATTGTTTTGAAATTAGGGTTTTTGTGAATTTGAGAGACTTAGATTAGTCTCTTGTAGATATTCAAGGTTTTGGGAAGTCTTGGAATCTGGAAATGTCATCATTTTGATCCATTTGGTTGTTCCTATGAAGACTTAGGTTTTATCTGTAGTGATTTTTACACTTTTCTTGGATGCAAGTAGCTCCTTAAACTGAACCATATTGAACCAGTAAATTTCACTTCACATTTTGGTTTTGATGGTCTCAAGTTTAATAAATAAAAATGAAGTCAAGTTTAATAAATAAGCAATGAAAAACCCGCTTTGCTTAACTATGGAATCCGACTTATAATGATTTTGAATTTATATTTTGGTTTAGCTAAAAGTGTTGGTGTAAACTTACTTTGACGATGAAAGCTACTGCTGCTTATTGTTTAGAAAACAAAACTCAACTATCATTCAACTTAAATAAAACTTTGATAATGATCAAAGGCCATATCTTTAGAATAAGATAATCAACTACCATATTATTTATGCCAAAAAAGTATATTAAATTCGTTAATTCATTAATCAATTTGGTTCGGTTTAGTTAGGTTTTGGTCAATACCAGAATCCCAAACCGGTCTGTTTGAAATTTTCCAATTGGACCATGATCAGTTTCGCTTTGAGAGATGTTACTTTTATTGTGGTGAATGTATGGTCCCTGAGATTCTTATGTTTACTGATCCTTGAGGAACATTTTAGATATATGATAAATGGCCAAGCATTATTGTTAGACCACTTGCTTAATAAGATGTCACTAACCACTTGGGTTGTGGCGCACTCGTTAAGGCTTAGGGGGATGTAGTGGAAATCTCATCTTCCCCAGGTTCTAATCTAGGTGCTGCTAAAGCCCTTGTGGATATGGAGTGATGGAGACTGACTTCTGGGCCTTCGTGGTCGCGTGGGGGATTAGTTGGTGCGCTTAAGCTGGCCAGGATGCCTACGGGTACCAAAAAACTGTTACTTTACGTTGGGCTGGAGATAAGCATATGATATTTACCAGCCGTATTTGTTATCACAGATTATGTTCTTTGTGTTTCTCTATTTATTTGATTCCCATTGGCCGTTGCGTTTTCATCCGCAAAGGTCAGACATTTACCCTGTATGATCCTACTTCCTGGAGTTGGACCCTTTAGATATGAAGAGAAAAGGACAATCCGTATTATGTATTGTTTTTTGTATGGCTTCCTGGCTGGTTATTGTCTAAGGGGCTGCTTTTTTTTCTCGCTAACCTGTATGGGACTCTATGGGTGGATAAAAATGTAGAGCTTGTTTTCCTATTAGAAATGTATAAATCCAAATCATTTACTTGGGTAATTGGGTTATGGCGCACCAGTAAGGCTCATGGAAATGTAGCGGAAATCTCATCTTCCCTATGTCTGTTTCTGAAACAAATATCCTTCTTGAATACAGGTTGATTGTGTTAATTTCCTACGCGGAAGATCAATTGTTTCCGACAGCATGCCCAAGTGGTCAACTTCGATGGTCCACACCCAGACCACACGCTGCAATGCTAAACGACCTCTCGGGATCATAAGCGATTACGAGATGTCCACGAGCTCCATCAACCAAGATGCGGAAAGCTTCTTGTTGAACGCCATAAACATGAGTTTCTTCGAGCGATTAAGTTTAGCCTGGAGGATCGTCTTCCCATCTCCATCGCTGATCAAGAACTCAAACGCGAACGTTGCTAAACAGAGGCTGAAAATGATCCTGTTTTCCGACCGATGTGCAGTCAGTGAGGAGGCAAAACAGAAGATAGTCAGCAATATAGTCAATGCCCTTTCGGATTTCGTGGTGATTGAGTCGCAGGATAAAGTCCAGCTCAGCGTGTCAACGGACCCTGCACTCGGAACGATCTACTCGGTGACGGTGCCTGTGCGACGTGTGAAAGCAGAGTATCAAGAAGAAGACGGGGAGGGAACGATTATGAACGTGGAATACAAGGATAATGGGGAGACTTCTGGTTCGATGGATGTTAAGTTTGATTTCTACGTACCGGGTGAATGATTTTTGGCTTTTCCGGTGACCGGAGATCAGAATCCAGAAAAGGAAGTGATGAAACTTGTTGGTCAGGTGGTGTTTGATGGTTGGAATTTGTAATAATTTATATAGCAAACTTTGTAAATATTCATATGCTTTAAATTTGAGTCTTCTTCATCCTAGCAAACTTTAGTAGACCCTCTTCTTTTTTCCAGCTTATATTATCTCATGATACCTTTTTACCCAAATTATCTCATGATATTGTATTAGTATTCAAATAATTATCTTAACTTAACCCATAAAATATAAGAAGAATAATGAATTGAAATTGTACACATTATTTGTTAGCTATTTTGGGTACTATTTTTCAGAACCTCCAATTAGTTTTTATTATTTTTGTTGAAAGATGTTTAAATTTTGATACCTACATGATGTATGTTAAAATTTTGAGAAAATAATAATTATTTTAGCCATTTTGAAAAATCCAATTCACCTCCTACCCATTCTCTCTCTAAAATTCGTGAAATAGCCACTGATCCCCTATCCGGCAGGCGGCAGCCCCTATTAGCGGCTCTGACGAGTTTTCCGGCCAAAGTCAACATCAGCGGCTTTGACCGGGTCACCCTTCTTTAATCAACATCACCTTGAAGCTCCCATTGGTCCATATCACCTTTAATCAACATCACCTTGAAGCTCCCATTGGTCTACGTAGGCGCCACATCACCTTGAAGCTGCCACCTATGACACTATCGGGACCCACCCCTATTAGAGGCACCCCTATTATGTGGCCCAATGGGAGGGCACCACGTCACCCCAACCCTTATTATGTGTCGCCGGTGTTGATTTTGGCCGGAAAACTTGTCGGGACCGTNAGGGGATCGGTGGGTATTTCACGAATTTTAGGGAGAGAATGGGTAGGAGGTGAATTTGATTTTTCAAAATTGGTAAAATAATAATTTTCTCTAAAATTTTTGTATCTTTGAAAATACTTTAATCAAGTTTTAAATAGACATTTTTTATTCTATAGATAGAAATACAATCCTTTTAAATAACATCAAAGGTTTGTTCAACTACACTATAAGCGAAGCTAGTTTAAACATAATTTTCGTGTGTTTTAACAAACTGTTCAACTCATATTTTGTATCATTTTTTTTTTCATATTACGCTTGTCTTTATTGTCGAAATACAATGGACCAAACCATAATTTACTCTCTTTTTCAACGTTTTTTAGTTTATAAACAAAGGAAATTGGTCGTGACAACCCAACCCTATCCCATAATTTGCCTCCTGCCTATTTTTTTTTACATTTCTTACAAAACATCCACTAGGTCTGCTAAAATAAACAGACGGGACGGATTTACATGTTTGAGTAAGGGGTCAACCGTCCCCGATAAGCCTCTAAAAAATTAATTTTATATTAGAATATTTATTTTCTATACACATATAAATAACTTGGACCCCCATAGAAAGAAACTTTAACCCAATTCATGAGAACATGTTGGCTCGTAATTGAAAAGAAATAAATTAGCTGAATTTAGGTCTTTTGATTTTCACTAATATAAACAAATTAGCCTGCTAATATAAACCTATTTTCTATTAATTGTTAAAATATGGGAATGTTAGTTAGATGATGATGCTCTCTTATTAAGTTATACACATATACTATTATTTGTTTAATTGGTATTAATTTATTCTCACTTATTTTATTATTTTATAAAATATTGAAAGAATTTCGAAAAAAAATGTATCAACATCCAACTATTAAAACAAATCAGATATTTTGTATTAAAGAAATATGTTAGATAATATCATTTAAAAATTGTCATTGACTTTGCGTTTAGGGATATTAAATAAATTGTTGTATATAGATTATTAACATTTTTGTATTACTAAAATCAGTTATTGAATAATTTTTATATACATATCAGACCGATAAAATGTTATGATCGGGTCTAAATCTAAAATCGATGGTGGTAGTAACGTCAATATTCCCTAACTTGGCTCTATTGTTTGATTAGGGTATAGTGTAAAAACATATAATACGTAACATGTATAACTTTTTATCACCGAAATTATACATATATATATATATATATGTATGTATATTGTATTACTTAGATCTCGACACCTATTACCAAAATTTCTAGATCCGCCTCTACGGACCAACTAAAAAAACAAAAAAAAAAGGAATTAAATGATCAAGTTAGTTAAAAAAAAGGGACTCATGTCCACTAAATACGGACACATGTTGGGGTTTTTTTTCTTTTTTTTCTATGAATCTGTCATTTTTTGTCTTTTAGCGGGGTCCGTTAGAAACAAACCTAATTTAATAGGCCTAGTGGGTATTTTGCAAAAATAGAGGACAAAAAACGTAGAGACCAATAAGGGGGCTGGGTATGGCCACCGACGTCGATTTCCCTTATAAATAGATCGATACGCAAAAGTTGCCAAATCACATGTTCGGTGAGGCGATCGATCTCGCCGATCATCATGCAAGCACAGGAAGTAGTCGAAACCCTTACTCCGGCGATCATCGCCGCCGTCCTCTTGCCCACCGTCTTCCTCTACGTCCTCTTCAAAAGAAAGCAAAACCACCGTCTTCCCCCGAGCCCACCCTCCCTAC
>LUCG01068854.1:0-12317 GCA_001633085.1 Carthamus tinctorius | reverse complement strand
TATTAAAAAATAAGTATTAAAAAATAAAATAACATATTAAATATTGATTTATAGGTAAACGAGCTTGAGCTCGAGCCGAGCCCGAGCTTGCAAAATTCTTAAGGAGCTCGAGCTCGAGCTTGACACATAAGGCTCGAAACGAGTCGAGCTCGAGCTTTATGAACTTAAACGAGCCGAGCTTGTGCTTGGCTCGGCTCGTTTACACCCCTATGTGTGCTTGATCATAAATCTTAACAAAATGCAGAACATACCTTCACAATTTTCACATCAAATTTCATATAATATCGTGATACATTTACTTTCCTCGAGTTCGCGTAATTCTCATGGAAACCGTAACTCCATATGATGTTTTCCTTTTACCGATTATTGCATACGTATGATTTTTTAAAAAGTTAGGGAAATTAACCGATGATAAAATATGTTAGGTATCATAAAAACATCGTTTTGTTAATCGTTATTTTTTTGATCTCAAAATAAACGTTTCAATTATTTCATAAATGTATAATTATTACATTTTTTAATTGATAATAAATAATTCTATCCTTAATAATAACGATATAATGGAAAAATAAATATTGTTAAAATGTGAATTTTGAAATTTACACTTCTTTCGAAAGAAATCAAAAGAAATATACACATGTTTTGAAACTTAATCATTTGAGAACTTGATATAATATGATAACCATCAGAACTATTATCATAAGGTATTGTTTCACATGATTTCTTTCTATCCAAAGCCAGAATTCAATATATTTGTTTCACAACATGTTTGTTACATATGTAGTCGAATCACATTGCGATATTTTCTGTTTCACAAACACATAAAACAATGTTTACGTTATGAAGCATATTCATATGAAAGGTATACAATGTAAAACAAATATATGTTAATCAATACATTAAATTTAAGCTGTAAAATCATGTGAAATAACACATGATGCATCAAATCTTAATATTATTACAATGTTACCAAGGACAATGCAATTGTCACCTCTATTAACGTCAAAATCATGTCAATTCTTATATTGAAAATGTAAAAAACAGATTTTAATATTGATGTATTTAAAGAGATAATCATTAATTGGAATGCACCTACCAATGTATAAAGGTCTCATTAACTTTCTCTTTACAAATTCGCAATTGAAGGCCGTAACCAGGGGCGGAGCCAAAATTTTATTTTTTTTGCTTGGGGGCAAACTCTAAACAACAAATTTAAATCTCAGAAAAATAGTTTTTTATACACAAAAAAATCTTCAAAATGTCAATAATATCGTAATTTTAAATTTTTAAGAGGCAATTATCTAAATATCCCTAATATATAAATTTCAATTTAAAAATTCTAAGAGGGAAATTACCCAAATATGCCTAATATATAATTTTTTTAAAGAAAAATTTAAAATTTTAGGGGAGCAACTGCCTACTCTGCCCCCTTGTGACTCCACCCCTGGCCGTAACACAAAGTATTTTCTTTTTCTGTATATTAAAATAAAATAAGATCAAAGCATGTAACATCCTGGGAGGATCAGTTGATGGTATCCCCTGACTACCCGAATTTGAACCCCACAAAGAGCGTGTGGCGATATACAAATCGTGATCTGCCATGTAGTGGTACCTTTAATTGAGCTTAGTCGTAGTCGACGAAGATCGGTCAGATATCCTTGGACTCCGGATACCCTGGGAACGTGTTTGTTTACTTCCTGTTTTAAAACAAATAATAAGAAAATAATAAATATTTACTCCAAAAGATAAACTAAAATAATGATATAAATATGTATTCTATTTTTCATAATCTCATTTCCTTTTTAACGTGAAAGGCGCTCCACGGCGTCGGTGTCCAACTATCCATAATTATCATTATTTTAATTTAATTTCTTATTATTATTATTATTATTTAACCCAAATAACGAAATCCAAGAGGAGACTGGAAATAGCAGAAACGAATCTGGAAATAGCAACCCTGAGAGAGAAAGCGTCTATTAGAGTGCGTTTGCTACCCGGAACAGGATGAGATAGGATAGAACAGAACAAGCTTGTCCCATGTTTGACAGATATCTATGTCGGACACACAAGAACTAAGTAGAACAAGAGTGGGACAAGCCTGTTCCATCTTACCCCCTGAAACTAAGTAGAACAAGGTCAGATGTACCATTATACCTCTCACAATACAGATTGATTTTCTCTTTCACGATAATTGTCTCATACTTAGGGGTGAACAAAACTCGACCAAATCCGAAAAACCGAAAATCCGACTTTTTTACGAGTTACTCGGTTCGGGTAGCGTCTCCGTACCCGTCAACCGAACCCAACGGAAACCCGAATATAACCTTTTATTAATATTTTTTTTAATTTTTTAATGTAATTCTTTAAGGTATAAACTTTATTTTTGTTAGTTTAAGTGTTTTCTATCGAATTAATTTTAATTTTTAATGATCAAGCATGTAAAATAAAATGTTAAGATTAAATTTATAATCATTAAATATATAATATAGGAGTAAAATTTTTATTTGATAGTTTTTTTATTCAAATTTTGTTACTTAAAATATATATGTTCATCTTTAAATTTTTGTTGCACACTATTTATATTTTCTACTAACTTGGTGGGAAAAGAAACGAAAAGAAAAACATATATTGTTAAAACTAGAACTTGAACCCGATTAAATCCGAATCCGACATGGTCCGAAATGCATATTCGATTAAAATTTTATTGCATATTATTTCTATTTTCTACTAGCTTTTTTTTGTTAATTTTCATTTAGATTGACTGTTAGGTAAAAAAACACTAAAATTCTCATTAGGGGTAAAATGATCATTTATGTGGTGTTTGTTTACCTCTTAATAGTTCCATTAAGAGGCAGCCTCTGAATAGTTAAGAGATAAATCCTGTTTGGTAAAAAAATGGACTGCCTCTTAATGGTTCCAAAATCCTCTGAATGATTAAGTATCCTGGATGTCTCTTAATCATTAAGAGTCCTGATTTCATACTCAACAATTACCAAAACCAATATATTCATTTTGCACCATATCATAAGAGCCTCTTAATCATTCTGACCACTTAATCATCCAGCACTAAACCATTCAACAACTACCAAACAGCCCCTTAATCAGTTCTGTTCTGTCTAATCCTACCCTGTCTTGTCTTACAAAACACTGAATAGCTGTCCTGTCATATCCTATCCTATTTTGTTATGTATGCGTACCAAACGCACCCTTATATAACTTAACGTCACACGAGACCTTCATTTCTTCTTCTTCTTCTGGTTCCTTCCATCCAATATCTCTCACTTCCGAAAATCGAACATGGAGGAGTGGAGCTCCAATGGATTACTCCTTACCATCTTCATCTCAATCGTCTTCTTCATCTCCTATTCGGAATCATTCTACCTCCCTGGCGTTGCTCCTCGTGATTTCCAAAGGGTACGTAATCTCTCTCTCTCTCTCTCTCTCTCTCTCTCCTTATATCCTGTTTATCACTTTATATTCTGTTTGTTGGATCTAATCGTTGCATTTTGTTCGGATTTAATCTGTTCTATGCACTGAGATCGATGTTTATTTGTGATAAGGACTTGGATCTATGGTTTGTTGTTTTACGATTAGCGTTTTGATCTGTATGAATCGAGTTTCGATCTAGGGTTTTGGGTTTTACGTTCGAAATTGAACTTCCAGTGCAGTTGCTTAAGTTTTGAAGACGATTTTTTTTTGGATACTGTTCATATATGATATGGAATTAGGAGGATGATTTTTCGACCAATATGTAATGAATTTTGTTGTTTAGATTTTGAAATAGGACTTAGTTATGGAATGAATAACAATCACGATGAATGGAGTATTGTGTAATTCATTTTGTTGTTTAAGTTTGAAATAGGGCTTAGTTATGGAATGAATAACTATGACGATGAATGGAGTATTTACGTTGATTTTAGCAAATCTGGTCTGTTTTGCGGTTGGTAATTGGTGGTAGAACCACGTTTGCTGGTGGTTGATCTTATCAGTTGATGCTAATTTTTGCAATACTCAGGGATTTTTGTTCTTTCTGCTCCTAGACATTGTAATTGCCAGTTTTTTTTATGGCAGTAGATTAAATGGACAAAAACATTACAATTTGCTCAATGTGAACTGAGGTATGCTTGGATGATCTGCTCAATACTGCTCTGACTGTTGAGTATATGCATTAGTTGTTAGGTGTATCATGTTTGCATTAGTTGTTAATGATGCAAGTTTCAAATGCATCCAAGGAATTGGTATCTGGTTGAAGTATATAAATGGATCCGCGTAGCCTACTTGCTGAAAGCACAAATGGAATGGCTGATCATGATTCTATGGAGTTTTTAAGACCTACACTTTTGGGTTCATGAATGAATGAAGGGAACCTGGTCTAGTGTTGTGAAATGCAGATCGGTTCATTGATAAGGAATGATCAAGTGTCGTAGACTACAGACTATATAAGTGGAAAGGAGTGGTTCAGTTTGCACTTATAATTTCCGTTGACCACATAGTTTTGACATCTAACTGGAAGTGGCTCTCGAAGGATTTTTGAGAACTTGGGTAAGTATGTTCGCTTATTGGCTGTGACCATGTCTCAACCATATAGGCAGGATTGTCCATGCCATTAAAAGAAAATGGTCCTGATAGATCACATTACTATAGCGTTTGCGGTCTTTCATGAGTGACCAATTTTTTTGACCTTTCTATTACGCTGTCTGATAATATGTGCCGCCTATGGGCTGAACCTAAATACCTGTTATTTGATGTTCTTGTATAGAACCATTAAGATCTTACATCTTGGTGCTTGGTTTATGTCTTATGTTATCTTAGAAACATGGGAAATAAAATGCATCCGGAATTTGATTCAACTTTATAAGGTCCCTTACGCTATATCAAGTTATGAAGCATAGTTGACTTCATTGAGTTATCTTTGTGCTTTTTTTTTTCTTTTATCTTATTATTGGCTATTTCCTGAAAGCTTGTTGATCTATATACATCTAACAAGTTTATGACTAATACTCTAATCTGATCCTTGTACCAGGGAGATCCTCTTCAAGTCAAAGTCAACAAGCTATCGTCTACAAAGACACAACTTCCATATGACTATTATTACTTGCTCTATTGTAAGCCTGACCACATACGGAACAGTGCTGAAAACTTGGGTGAGGTGCTACGAGGTGATCGCATAGAGAACTCAGTCTATACGGTGTGTATCTATTACTTTTTCTAACTTTCTAATTCTTGGCATGGATTTTAGCTGTAAAGGAGAGCTACAGGGGGAACACTTGAGAGAACAATATTTGTTCTATTATTCCCTCTTGTTTGCATGCTTTTTATGATCTAAGTTTCTAAATTTTCATTTCAGTTTTCAATGAGAGAGGAGCTCCCATGTAAGGTTGGTTGCAGAGTAAAGCTTAATGGTCAAGCTGCAAAGAACTTCAAGGAAAAAATTGACGATGAATACCGCGTCAACATGTATGTGCCATTCTTCTCAAACCCTTCCATATTTTTTATGGCACATATAATTTCGTATCAGTTGTATGCGAGTAGAGGCCTTGATTACATCTCAAGGCCTCGGCTTTAGTCTTGGATAAGATACTCAAGTTCAGTAACTTTATGGGTTTGAACATATATGGGTTGGGTTCCGGTGAGAAGTTGAGTTTGTCTTGAGAAGTGGTTAACAACCGTTGGATGAGAAATAGATGCACATTAGGATGAGATGCACCACATCAATTCACTTCTAAGGTGCAATTCATTGGAGGGCATGAGATTAAAAGAGATCAAGGGTTCAAATTCACTTCTCACGCTTCTCACCATTAACTCAACTTCTCACACGATCCTACGCCTGTGAACATATTTACAAATGGCTGTTCCTAAATGTATAATGCCAGGCGTAAATTTCTTTTGGATATTTGATATGCAATGCAGGATTTTGGATAACCTCCCAGTTGCTGTTCTTAGACAAAGACGGGATGGTAGTCAGTCAACCACTTACGAACATGGTTTTCGTGTAGGGTTCAAAGGAAACTATGCTGGGGTGAGTTTTGCAGTTAAAAGTTGCACTCAAACCATTTGTTTTAGTTCAGAATTACGGGGTACTTATTCTTTCGTTTACTTCTCCAGAGCAAAGAGGAAAAGTATTTCATCAATAATCACCTGAGCTTTAGAGTCATGTATCACAAGGACCTTGAGACTGATTCCGCTCGAATTGTCGGGTTTGAAGTTACTCCAAACAGGTATTTGATTCTCATTCCTGCCTTACGTGTGACCACCTTTCGTCGTAGTTTATCGTTTTTTTTAGTTGACTAGAAGTGTAGATACATTTCGATTTTAATGTTTTGTTTAATTCTGTCTTTGCTGATTTTATAATACCGTTTTGTGTGGTTTTGAAAAAAGCGATACTGTTTTTATGTTTGTAAAAAATGAAAACTTGAACACCCCATAAAAATTTAAAAAAGTATATCGATATTAGTGTAACAATTTAAAACTTCTCGTTTATTAGTTTAAAGAAAGTATATCAATGTTTTACTATAATTTAATTTAGGTTTGATATCAATGTAATTAATTTTAGGTTTAATAATGTAGTTTTTTTTATGAAGGTAATAACTAAGTATTCTGTTAGAACTCAATTATTATAGTAATTATATTTTAGACTCTTTATATTTAAAATGAGATGTTTATCCAATATGTGATTATGTTTATTAGTTAGTTATACGAGTTCAACTTTAAAAAGTTGTACTCATCATGATTACTTGTAATCTTGAATTTTAAGTATCATGCATCAATAAACAATACTTGATGCATAAAAATGGTTTTTAACACCTTTTGGTGAGGTTTGAACCCTTGACCTCCTGGGAGGCTGGGCCAATGGCCCTTTGGTCTAAATTGATTGTCTTTCATGCAAATCTTCTAAACTTTTCCCTAAATTCTGGTATAGTATCAATCATGAGTACAAGGAGTGGGATGACAAGAACCCTCAGTTGACAACATGCAATCAAAATACCAAAAATATAATTCAAGGAAGCACTGTGCCACAGGAAGTTGATACAGACAAGGAGGTGGTATTCACATATGATGTTACTTTCAAGGTATGGTCCAATTAAGCCCATCACCCTCTCTTTTAACCATGCAGCTGGTTATACATTTTCCCCTTTACGGTATGCTTATGGCTTGACTCGACTCAAAATTGAAGCGAGTTTTCGAATGAGCCAAGTCGAACATTGGTGCTATTATAAAGCTCGACTTGTTAAGTTAAACAAGTTCCATTTTGTGTTCGAGATCGACTAGAGCTCGAGAATTATTAAGCTCGACTCATTTACACCCCTAGATATAAAATTAATTGTTATTTATGTTTATCATTTTGGCAGGAGAGCGATATCAAATGGGCATCCCGTTGGGACACCTACCTCCTCATGAATGACGACCAAATCCACTGGTTTTCCATCATAAACTCCCTCATGATCGTCCTCTTCCTCTCCGGAATGGTCGCCATGATCATGATGCGGACCCTCTACCGAGACATCGCCAACTACAACCAGCTCGACACCCAAGACGAAGCCCAAGAAGAAACCGGCTGGAAACTCCTCCACGGTGACGTTTTCCGATCCCCCCCGAAATCCGGCCTCCTCTCCGTCTACGTCGGAACCGGCATCCAAATCCTCGGAATGACCCTCGTCACCATGATCTTTGCCCTCCTCGGATTTCTATCCCCCTCCAACCGCGGCGGCTTAATGACGGCCATGGTCCTCCTATGGGTCTTCATGGGCTTATTCGCCGGATATTCCTCCGCCCGATTATACAAAATGTTCAAAGGAACGGAATGGAAACGAAATACCCTCAAAACGGCCTTCATGTTTCCCGGAATCCTTTTCTCGATCTTTTTCGTTCTCAACGCGTTGATTTGGGGTGAGAAATCTTCGGGAGCGGTACCCTTTGGAACCATGTTCGCCCTTGTTTGTCTATGGTTCGGGATTTCCGTCCCGTTGGTTTTCGTCGGGAGTTATCTTGGGTTCAAAAAGCCGGTGGCGGAAGATCCCGTGAAAACGAATAAGATCCCAAGGCAGGTTCCGGAACAGGCGTGGTACATGAGACCGGTTTTCTCGATCTTGATCGGCGGGATTTTGCCATTTGGGGCGGTTTTCATCGAGCTTTTCTTCATTCTGACCTCGATTTGGCTGAATCAGTTTTACTATATTTTCGGGTTCTTGTTTATCGTCTTCGTGATTTTGGTGATCACGTGTGCGGAGATCACGGTGGTGCTGTGCTACTTTCAGCTGTGTAGTGAGGACTACCATTGGTGGTGGCGGGCTTACCTGACGGCTGGATCGTCGGCCGTCTACCTTTTCCTCTACTCGATTTTCTACTTTTTTACGAAGCTGGAAATCACGAAATTCGTGTCGGGGATTTTGTACTTTGGGTACATGTCGATTGCGTCGTATGCGTTCTTCGTGTTGACGGGTACGATCGGGTTTTACGCGTGCTTGTGGTTTGTACGGAAGATCTATTCATCTGTGAAGATAGACTGACTGATGATGTAAAGAAGGTCATAGTAAATGATGAATATGAGGGAAATGAATATGAATGAATGAATGAATGAATGAAGGTGAGATGATGTTAGCAGGTGGTAGTTTGGGCAAAAGAGGGAGTGTAAACATTCACATATGAATATGGGTAGTGAGTAAAAAAGGACGTGCCTAATTTGATAGTTTCTTAGATTAGGCCTGTTTTGTTTTTCTCTTCTCCTTTTTTTTTTTTCCAATAATAATTATTATTAATTTTTCTTTTTCTTCTTTTATAGGAATGAAACTCTTAAAAAAGATTTCCAAAAAATTACGACTTTAATGTTTAATCCTTGTGGTTTGATATAAATTGCTATTTTTGTCCATGTAGTTTAAAAATTGTCATTTTCGTACTTATGGTGTAATTTATTGTAATTTTTGTCCTTAAGACTAATTTATGCCTTTAAGTAAAAAGGATCAAATTAGTAAAGAATTGTAAACCATAGAGGGTCCAAACAACAATAAAGTGTAAATTACAAGAATGAAAATAACAATAAATTATAAACCATAGAGATGAAAATTGTAATTTTTATAACAATGAATTATAAACCATAGAGATGGTAATTTTCTCAAAAAAGAAAACTTTGATCTCATATTGTTACATATGGCCTGTTTATTATGGAAGCAAGTATTTTAGGAACCATTGATTTTATTATTATTTCATGATTATTGATCATGAAAATATATTATTATAAATATGTTATCATAAAAGTGGTGGTTAAGAGGCTCTTTCAACCAATTGTTAGTAATATTTATTCTTTTCTCTAATAAAATGTAACAAATTTCTGTTTAGTTATTGTTTAGTGTAACAAATTCTTTTCCTTCAATCAATGCAACTAAGTTCTAAACTTTTCCTATTTAATAGAACATTTGATGAGGCAAATATCAAGTTTTTTTGTCCATTTTATTATGATTCTTTGTTAAATTTGTAAAGAGGCATTGACATCATCAAAATGGTTACAAAACGAATATTTCTGAAACTTTATTACATAAATACGATTGGAAAAAAAAATTATTTGTACATTAAATAGAACTAAACCATTAAATAGAACTAAACCAAACTTTGTTACGACATCTTTTACATATTTTTCTTGGTAAATTAGAGCCAAAAAAGCATCTTTTTTGTGATGATAAAAAATGAATGAAGAAAATCAACAAGAAGCAAAGTTATATAGACAAGTAAATGGCATGTTGTTAATGGGTTAAGCATGACTCAAATTATATTGGCATCATAAAGCCATTTTTAAACCACCAAGGTGTGGCGTAGTGGTAAATTCCTAATGGGTGGTAGCTCTCATCCGGGTTCGAATCTATGCGTGCGTAATTGGTGGCCACTGAATATTAATCCCAAGGGAGCATGTTTAGCTCTCGGTAAAGTTTGCCAATGATGTAGTCTGGCCAAAATCCAGGTGAACCTTCCAAAAAAAGCCATTTTTACTCAAAAACCTGTAACACACAAGCCTTGTGATCTACAGGATTACCAAAATTAGGAACATTAAATAAAAATCCTGCACAAGTGCATGCTTGGTCCACGAGTCCGCTTCGAAGAAAAAACTGGCCATCAACCTGACACTGATCTCGGTCTCCCTTTTTTTTGCCTGCACATGAATTAACGGTATTGAGCAAGAGTCGACGAAAAACCAAATCTGAGTTCAGAAAACTGACCAAAAAGTATCTTTTTTCTCGCGAGCTAATAGCTCCTCGAAAGAAATATCAGAATCGTAATCTTCAATGGATTCAACAGATTTAGGCTTCGACTCCATGTAAGCACCAATTTCAAGCATCTGTGTGACGGTTAAATGATTCGGTCAGACGAGAGTGTTCTCTAGCATCACCTTTAGAAAAGCTTCATATAAGGGAAATTGTCCAAAATAGCCTTTCCGGACTTCCCTTTTTATCATATAGCTGCTTTTCTACTCAATCTATCAAAATAGCCAAGATTTCGTAAGTAGCACTTTAGCAACTTGTGAAATATACTTTTTATGAATTTAATATTCATAAGGCGCTACTTGCGAAATGCTGACTAACACTTTAGCAAGTTGCGTGACACTTTCACGTCAGCATTTTGCAAGTAGTACTTTAGCAACTTGCAAAATTGCTACTTTATGAACATTATATTCATAAAAGGTGAATTTGGCAAACATCTAAAGTGCTACTTGCGAAATCTTAGCTATTTGNGGGGGGGGGGAGGGGATTTTTTGACAACTTCCCTTAATATAATCAAGCCAGGTTAAAATGAGAACAATAAATATTTTGACACTCTAAGGACCAACTATTCATGTTTTATTCATGATGAAAACACATCATATTCATGGTAAAAGTGCATGTAATTCATGATGAATAATACATGAAATAGTAGAGGATTAGATTACCCTTTTATAAGCTGGTGAGAGCTTAAGCTGCTGTTGAAGCCAGTTATATACAAATGCATCCTCTTCTACCCTCTTTTGTTCTAACTCTAGCTTGTATATCTGCACATAACAAGATATGCTATTGCCAACACAACCACAATTTTACTATCATAAACATATATAACAAATAATATAAATATATACACATAAATTTTCCTTCTATGGCCAACCTGTTGACGCAATCGGTCAAATGAAGACCTGTCTGCCTTAAATAGTAAAGCCTTTGTAATCGTAAACTTCCGATGGATCACTTCCGACCTGTATGGACAAAAGAACTGTTTGGTTGGTGTTCTATTAAGTCCTGTATGGATAAAGCTGTCTATGTGGATTAATCTGATTGTATAGATTGGAAAGATTTTTTTTGGGAGGGTTTTTTCTTGGATGGAAGAAGAGTTGTTTTTTTCTTAATTGGGAGGGGCAGGTTAGAAAAAACTTGACTTTCTGCATAAAGTTCCCCATAGAAGTTTACTGAATAAGATGCTTTCTATATCATTAAGTTACTACCAAACAATCATGTACAGCTGACCCAATAAGCTGCGAGCCCCATTAAACTCATTAAGCTGCAAAGAGGCTCTCAACATACCAAAGGGTCATTCCGGCGGATCACTGGCCTGCCTTCCAGAAGGTCAAGGATTCAAACTTCATCAAAGATGCGGAGTGTGTGTTAGTATTTGTCGTATATAAATTTTATATGTACTTCAAGAAAAACTTTGTAATTTGAAGATTAACAGACAAATGGCTACCATTCATGTACTAAGAATCTGCTTGCTGATAGAATAAGAAGACATTTAAAGATTATTTGTTTGAGTAAATTACATTTTTCGTCCCTATGGTTTGTTAAAAGTCGTAGCTTTTGTCCCTGTGGAGGTAGGCGGATGAAAGAATCGTGGAAGGTTTTAGGGTTTTAATTCGACATGGGTAGTTTAGCGATTTACCAATCTTGTCTCGATTCAATACCTATCTTAGTCTAATGTAACACCATATGTGGGACCACATGTTTTTGTTCTAACTTGTCCCACGAAACAAACGCACTTTGTATGTCCTATACTTACTAAAATGCAACATGTATTACATTGTATTACGTACTTGTGCTTTAACTCGTCTCTTGCTTCAATCAAGCAGTTGACAAATTGTCCAACCTGCATTTGCAATTCAATCTTCATGTTTAGATATCGAACAACAGCAAACGTGTCAACAAAAATAATGTAACCACTAAAATACAAGCTAAAGAGTAACCAATTACGAAGCATATGAACGAAGCACTGTACAGATCTGACTAATAAACGAACATTAATCATCATTCGATCTTTAACCTCGAGAAAAAATTGATACTTGAATAACAACTTATCGTATTCTATGAAATTTG
>LUCG01068845.1:0-16130 GCA_001633085.1 Carthamus tinctorius | reverse complement strand
GCAACTTGTTAGAATTTGATTTTCTGATTGTCTTGTTTGATCATCAAACCGATCCTCACAGGAGCTCCTTCAGTGTACGTGTTAGAAGATGAACACTGAGGATCAGAGGGATCAGGGATGTTAGAGACTAACATTCCAAACTTAAGCATGGAACGATCAGGTTTTGAGGAGTTAGAGGACAAACCAAGACCTGTTCTAACTTTACCAGATCTCCCTGATGCGAGAATTTCATCAACCTTTTCAGAAGCATTACTCCATCCTTTGATAGTTACTTTCTCAGCATCTAATTCAGCTATAGCTTTTTCTCTCTCAGTGATAGCCTGTTCTCTTTCAATACAGAAAACCTGATTCACTGAGACCTGATCTTTTAAGTTCTCTTCAAAAATGGCTAGCTGCTTGATTTTTTCATGACAAGTCTTAAGTTAATCACAAAGATCAACATTAAGTTTTTCTGTAGAAGATTTTCCATTTAAGGCATTATAAAGATCAAGAGTCAATAAGTCAAGCTGAGACAGACTGTCACCAGAGACATTAGGAGAAGAGAGTGATACCTGACTGGAGGATTCAGTCGCTGATGGAGAGGAGGGTTTAGGTACATCTTCAGGTACCTCTTCTAATTTAGCCATCAGGGCTTCATTAGGATCATCAATAATAGCTATCATGACAAGTTCAGTGTCTTCTTCATCAGATGACTCATCAGAAGGGTCATCAGTCCAATCATGGTCTTCAGCAATCAGACCTCTACCTTTCCGCTGAGGTTTGATCTTTTTATATTTCTCTTTTAGCCTAAGGTACTTGGAGTCTTTTGAAGAAGAGTTAGAAGTGGAAGAGGAAAACTGGTTCTTTTTGTACCTGCAGTCTGTAGCAAACTGTCCCTTTCCCTGACAGTTATAGCAGATAGCAGTAGCATTATCAACAGGTGTTGATTTTGGCTTGTTAGTAATAGCAAAAGGTTTCTTCTTTTGAAAGTTGCTTTTTATAGCAAACCTTCTAAAGGTATTGGTTAGAAGGGCCAGTGACTCATTAAATTCAGAGTCACTGTCAGAGAAAGCTTTAGAGTCAGATGGTTCCAACTCTGTGATGTCATAGAAGATACAGGGACAGAAGGTGGTGATTCAGTGAGTAAGGCAAGAAAAGTACTATTTGAATCCTTTGTATCTCTTATTAAATTCTTCTTCAGTATCTTCTGTTGTTCATGATTAAGATGAATACCATACAGCTCACTCAGAGTGAGTGTCTTTATGTCCTTGGACATAGTTAGACAAGTGGTGTACATTTCCCAATGTTCAGGAAGAGATTCCATGAACTCGGTTATAATCTCAGAGTTAGCGTATTCAGTACCAATGGTCTTTAGGTCGATGAGGAGACAGTTGAACCTCTGATGTGTCTGAGACAATGTTTCACCCTTGAGATGGATGAAGGTTTCATACTGACGAACCAAAAAGATTTTCCTAGATTCCATGAGAACAGAGGTGCCCTTGTACTGAACACACAGACCGTTCCAGATATCTTTAGAAGACTTCAGATGACATAAAGAGTGGAATACATCATCAGGTAGTGACATGGATATGAGGGATCTAGCCTTGGTGTTGATGTTGACAACGCGCTTGTCTTCCTCATTTCGGTTGTGAATAGGTTTCACAATCTCCCTAGAGGGGATAACAGCAGTGGTAGCAGTGGCTGGAACAACAAGAACTGTTTGGGTTGGAATGTAAGGTCCATTTTGCATAAGGTATGGAATCTGGGGATCAGATCCAACAAGAAAAAGTTCCATTCTGGTTTTCCAGAGAGGAAAGTTATCCTTGTTGAACCTCGGAGGTTTGGCAAGAGTGTCAAAATAGTTATCCTTACCAGCTTGAATAGCCATAATGTAGAAAGAAGGATCTCAAGATTTTTAAAGAAGAGAAAGGAGCGTGAACATGCTCTGATACCACTTGTTGGTCCCAAAAGGGTAGCCTTTAAGAAGTAAGGAATTCTAGAAGGGAGCGGTGTTGAATACAATTTGACACATAGTTTCACTTTTAAATTCTTGTACTAAAAACAATACTGAATTTACAAGATTGTTGCGGAAATAGAAAAGGAAAATATCCTAATCTAAACAATCTAAAGTTTATCACAAAGCTTTCACTAATGCACTAGTGATAATAGAGAATAGAAAGAAAGAAGGATAGAAGAGAGAAGAGAAAGGACTCAATATAAGATAGAGTTGGTTTGATGTGTGTTTGAAGAACACCCCAATGCCTCTATTTATACTGCATGCATTAAATGCATGGTAAGGTCACCTTTACACGTGTTGTGTATTGGATGGACCTTGTGTACCTTTTACCATTTTAATATACTACGCATGGTATGGGTAGTATGGTGGAAATGGTGCAAGGTTGCTTTTGTAGGCTAATAAGTACAGAGGGAACAGTGTAGAGCACATCCCTTTTGTACTATGCCAGTAAAAGCATGGTTGTCCTTTTTGTGCATTAAAGAAAATAAGACAATTAATCTTCATCAGGTACTCGCCTCTGATCAGTGGCAAGAAGTTGCTGGTCTTTGGAGACATCAGCGAGTCACTGAGGCATAGTCCGTGTTGAGTGTCAGCATGTTGTGGTAAGATAGCTATCATTGAAATCCTTCTTCAGATCACGAGTGGCCTTGACTCTATCATCAGCTACTTCTTCGACATCGCTGATGATTCTTTGTTGCTTGAATTCATTGTCTTGAGGATTGATATTTCATTCGTCTGACTATCCTATATCAGGGTCGCTGAACAGACTCAGCGAGTCCCTTATAGAATGCTATCTATTATATCAGGTGCTTCGATAATAAAATAATCAAAGAGATTTATCTTAATGATAATTCCTCGAGCTTGAGTGTGAATAAAAGTATCTACACTAAGTAAGATCAGGGTCATCATTATTTCATTAGTCTTAGGAGAGTCTGGATCAACACTTATCATTTCAAATCACCATCGTGCTATGTAGAATCTGACCCAAATAGTTTACCCCTAAAATAAAAAAATTGAGGCAACAATTCTGTTTTGTGAATTTTAAACCATAACTGTCTGTTCAGCGGGTAATGATGAGGAAGAGTGACACATGTTGAATGATGAATCCTTTTAGTTGCCAAGAAAAAGGAATCGGTTTGATGCTTACCATAGATGACGTGTGTGCCTGATGTGGGGTGCATGCGCCTAATGCGGGTACGTGGTTGTCAGGTTTGGGATGGACATGTGTTGATTAATGAATAGAGTAGCCAAAGAGAAAAGACACATGTTAGCTTTTGTTTGGCTTGAAATTAGGTCGTTTTATGTATAAATATATATCTTTGGCATATCCTTTCTTCTTTTACCGTTACTAAATTTTTAGGAACAGATTTTTCCCGATCTTCATCTTTTCTTCCCAAATCTTTGGGAGATCCTTACCCGATTGAATCGAACCTTAGGTCTATATAGGGTACAACCTCTTTCTTCTTCACTATATGCGTCGAAATTCCATTTCTAGGAAGCCTAGTAGACATTGGGACGTTCTTTCTTTTCCATCCTTAAGATTAAGACTAGAAGAGAGCGAGTTGATCATGTCGACTAAACCTAAGAGTACCATCCAGGGTCCTGAAGATTTAAGTGCTCTTTGTTCCTTAGCCAATATCCCTCCTCACATTGATCTTCTTTCAGTAGGGGAGATATGACCCAATGCGTATCCTGAGGGGTTGTTTGTCACATATGAGTATCCCTTCAAGATAGGTCTTTGATGGTCGTATTCTCCTCTGGCTAAGGCCTTTATGGCCTATTTTGATATTGCTCCGGGGCAACTTATGCCTCAGTTTTGGAGGGTTTTGTATGTCATTGAGCGACTTACCCAAATTTAGGAGTCGCCTTTTGGCCCTTATGACCTTCTTGCTGCCTATTCGGTGAAGTCGGATGAACACCAAACATATAGCTTGTTTTCTATATATAGGGGAGAGAAAATCCTAGTTCAAAGTACTCAAGTGAACGATCGCCACTTCAGATCGAGATATGCATTTGTGCGCATCTCATTGCTTCATCTTGAGAACGATTGGCAGGTTCCAAGCTAGAACGATTTAGGTACAATGTATGTTCATTGTATAAGTCTTTTAATGGTTTTTGTTTGTACTGATCTACTTCTTTTGTCCAACAGATCCAAATTTTACATCAATTCTTCTACAACAACTCTCCTACGAAGATCGCTCGTTTCCTAAAGTACAGTATCGAAGATCATTCATTGTTCACAAGGTTTCTAGTCAACGAAGAAGACGACGAGGAAGATCAAGACGTCAGTGTTCTTGTCGCTCCAAAGGTTGTAAGAAGTGGGCATAGGAGGGAAGCAAGGGAAAAGGAGGAAGAGTCAGACGAGGACATGACAGATAATAAATCGTATGACTATCTCTTTTATTGTTGCTTTTCTTTATCTAACGCCTTCAATTTTCTTTTCATAGGAGATTCTCCATTGAAGAAGTCGTCAACATCGACAAAGAGGGCGGCTCAGCTGGAGTTGGCCCGTAAGGATATGGAAAAGAGAAACGGGGTGATGATAGAGGGGTCGATCGCCAAAAGGATGAAGACGTCCTTAGCAAGGGCACCGACTTCTAAGACCGGCGGTTCATCTTGGACAATCGTGGTCATGAAATCGAAGGCATCAACTAACATGGTTGACGCAATCCCGGTCAGTTTTGCTCCTCCTACCAGAGTTTCACTAGGATCAGGAGGACAAGTTCCTCCTACATTTGGGTCAGTTGCTCAAGCGGCTGGGTCGTCTGCTCTTGATCCAGCTCTCCTAAGACTAATGAATTAATGATGACCCTAATCTTACTTAGTGTAGATACTTTGCTTCAACTTAAGCTTGAGGAATTATCAATAAGTCTATTTTATGATAGTTCTTACATTCTCAAGCTTCACTTTATTAGGTATGTATCGAAGTCAGGGACTCGCTGAGTCTGTTCAGCGTCCCTGATAGAAGAAATCAAGAAGCCAAGTATTAGCTCCTAAAGAGAAAGAAGTTAAGCATACAGAACCATCAGCGATGTCAAAGAAGTAGCTGATGTAGAGTCAATGTTGCTCGTGATCTGAAGATGGATTCAGTGATAGCTGCGTAACTACACCTGCCTAACAGTCTAAAGTATGCAAGCCTCAGCGACCATTGTCCTCTCAAATAGTTCAGCGACCTCTACCCGTTGATCAGAGACTTTCATTTGAAGACTTCCTTATTTGTCTTATTACCTTTAATGCACAAAAAGGACAACCATGCTTTTCTGACATAGTACAAAAGGGACGTTATCTACACTGTTCCCTCCGTACTTATCATCCCCCGAAAACAACTATTTACTATATACTCCATACTGCTTTATGCGTATGGGTGTATTTTATAGTAAATAGTACAATAAGACCAGTAAATACACAACAAGTATAAAAGTGATTATGTCATGCATTTAATGCATGCAATACAAATAGAGGCCTTGAATGTGTTCTTCAAACACATCAGTTCTTCTTCTATTCTTACCGAGTTCTTTTTCTCTCTATATTTCTAATTCTCTCTTTCTAGTTCTTACTCACTTAGTGCATAAAAGAAGGTTGTGTGTCAAACTTAAGATTGTTTAGAATAGGTTTAATTCTTTTCTATTTCCGCAACAGTCTTGTAAATTCTGTATTTTAGTTCAATACAAATAGAATTTAAAAATGAAAAATCTGTATGATTGTATTCAACCCCGTCCCCCCCCCCTCTTCAACAATCCCTTATTAACTTAAAGGTCACCACCTTGGGACCAACAAGTGGTATCAGAGCAGATTCAAGCTTTTCTTTCTTGGAAACACTTTTATATCATATACACACCCTTAATGGCTTTTCAGGCTAACAAGGACAACTACTTTGACACTGGCTCTCTTGCCACACCACCCAAATTTAACAAAGACAACTTTCTTCTCTAAAAGACCAGAATGGAACTCATCCTAGCTAGTGCTGATCCCCAGATTCCATATCTTGTGGAAAATGGACCTTTTATCCCCGCCTCTTCTATTGTTGTTGTTCTAGTGACTGCCACCACTCCTACTATCCCTGCTAGAGAGATAGTAAGAGCTGCTTATCAGTGGACTGAGGATGACAAGCGCCTTGTCAACATTGACATAAAGGCAAGATCTATCATTTCTATGTCTCTACCAGATGGCGTATTTGACTCTATATCTCATCTGAAGTCTGCCAAAGAAATATGGAACACCTTATATGTTCAATATGAAGGCACTGCATTTCTAATGGAATCAAGAAAGATATATCTTGTATGTCAGTATGAGAAGTTCATCCACACGAAGGGAGAAAATCGTCTCAAACTCATCAGAGATTCAACTGCCTCCTCATTGATCTCAAAACCATCGGTATCGAATATTCTAAATCTGAAGTCGTTACCAAGTTCATGGAATCTCTTCTTGAATATTAGAAGACATATACCATGTGTCTCACCATGTCTAAAGACATGAATACTCTCTCACTGAGTGAGTTATATGGTATGTTGCTTAATCGAGAACAGAATAAGCAGTTGAAGAAGAATCTCATAAAAGATAACAAGGACTCCAAAAGCACCTCCGTTGCTTGGTCTCTGAGTCCATACCTTCAGCTACTAAGTCATCTGTAACCATCACTGAGTTAGATCCTTCTGACTATGAAGGTATTTCTAGTAGTTACTCTGAAATGAATGAGACACTTGCCCTTCTGAAAAATACCTTTAAAAGATGTGCTCGAAAAAGTAACTTTCAAAGGCACAAACCTCTTGCACTAACAAGCCAAAATCAGCATCTGTTGGTAAGGATGCCTCTATCTGCTATAATTGTCAGGGCAAAGGACACTTTGCTAGTGACTGCAAGTACAAGAAGAATCACTTCGCCCCATCTACCTCTGCATCATCGTCTTTCTCAAAATATGCAAAGTACCAGATGCTGAAAGACAAATATCGAAAGATTAAGTCTCAATGGAAAGGTGGAGGTCTGGTCGATGAAGACCATGATTGGGCTGATGATTCATCAGATGAGTCCTTTAATGAAGAAGACACTGAAAGCCCATGTCTTATGGCTTTCAATGATGAACTCGAGGTAGCCCTTATGGCTAAAATTGAAGAGGTACCTGAAGATGTACCTGAAACTTCTACTTCCTCAGCGACTACATCTTCTAGTCAGGTACTTCCCTCTCCTACTCCTTCTGATAGCCTGTCCGCACTCGACTCACTGATAGTTGATTTTTACAATGCTTTAAATGGAAAATCCTCCGCTGAAAAACTTAAAGTTGGTCTTCACGAATAACTTAAGCCATGTCATGAAAAAATCAAGAAGTTAACCATTTTTTAGGAAAACCTTAAAGATCAGGTCTATGTCAATCAAGTTCTATGCATCGAGAGTGAACAAGCTATCGTTGAGCGAGAAAAAGCTCTCTCTGAGTTGAATGCTAGGAAAGTCACCATCAAAGGATGGACTGACGCCTCTAAAAAGGTCGATGAGATTCTTTCATCCCAAAGATCTGTAAGTGTTAAAACTTGCATTGGTTATTCTAAAAATAATCCTAAGCTTGATCGTTCCATGCTTAAGTTTGGAATGTTTGTCTCGTCGATCTCTGACCCCAATGTTTCTTAGTGTTCCTTTTCCTCCTCTGCCACACACATTGAAGGAGCTCTTAAGAGCAAAAATGTTTCAGCTAAAGGTAAAATCCACATTGAACGTCCTTCAAAGGCTAAGAACCCCAAGCAAAAGATTTCTAAGGTTTTGGGAGGTGGATCATCAATCTCACGTACTAAAAAGAATTTTCAAAATCCTACGTAGAGACTGAAGATCGATCTTAAAACTAAACCAAATGAGAAGATTATTGTTCCTCTGATGCTAAAGGCATCCTAGGACCAGAGCTTGCTCACCTAATATTGAGAAATCCTAAGGGCCCTGTCAAGCACTTTACTTATCACAACTGTTATCACTGTGGATTTAATGACCATATAGCTAGTAAGTGTCCTGATGATACCAAGGCTCAAAAATTAGCCAAGGTGAAGAAGGTTCCTAAAGCTGAGAAATCAACTAAAGGAAAGAAGCCAGTCAACACTAATTCATCAGTCAAGACAGTAGCCATTGATAATAATACTTTACTACTTTAGTACAGGCTGTCAATGATTCCACTTTACCTACTAACACTGCTGGACCCATGGCTATGTGGGTACCAAAGGAAACTTAAAATTTTATGTTTTACAGGATAAGGGCATCTGGTACATGGAAAGTGGATGCTTAAGACATATGACTAGAAAAAAATATGTCCTCATAGACTACCATGAAGAAAAAGGTCCATCAGCGACCTTCGGTGGAAATGGTAAAGGCCATACTCATGGTTTTGGAAGCTTGACCAACGGAGTAGCCACTTTCAAACGTGTTGCTTATGTTGAAGGACTGAAGCATAACCTTCTCAGTGTCAATCAACTCCGTGATAAGAATCACAAAGTTATCTTCTCTAAAAAAGACTACAAGGTGAAGAACAAAGATAAGCAAGTCATTCTCACTGGAGCTTGAAGGTTCCATATTTATACCATAAACATGAACTCATCCTCTTAGAATGTGTGCTTTATGTCAAGAGCCTCTGCTGATATCAACTGGCTATGGTATAAGCGTCTCTCCCATCTCAATTTTAAGACGCTGAATCATCTTTCTCTTAACAAACTTGTCACTAGCCTACTTGATCATAGTTTTGCAAAAGAATATTTTTGCTCAACTTGTGAAAAGGGTAAGCAGATAAGAGCAAGCTTCAAGTTTAAGCAAGTTTCTTCAGTGACTTCTTCTTTTCAACTTCCCCACATAGATCTCCTTGGACCTGTCAATATCCAATCCCTTGGTGGAAAGAAATATACACTTGTCATTGTTGATGAGTACTCTAGGTACACTTTGGTCTTCTTTCTAAGATCCAAAAATGATACACCTGTCAAGAATACGAAAACTCTCAACAACCTGACTGTTCGTTCTATCAGAAGTGATCATGGTATTGAATTTAAGAATAGTACTCTTGATGACTTCTTTGAGAATAAGGGAATCTCTTAAAACTTCTCATTCGTTAGGACTCCTCAGCAAAATGGAGTCGCTAAACGAAGAAACAGAACCTTGATCGAAGCTGCAAGATCTATACTCAGCGAAACAAATCCAACCACTCAGTTATGGGTTGAAGTTGTTAACACTGCTTGCTTCACTCAGAACTGGTCCTTGTTAGTAAAATGCTTCAAGAAAACAACTTATGAACTTTTCTATGGTAGAAACCCTCTATTAGCTTCCTACATATCTTTGGTTGTAACTGCCATAGCTTAAACAACAGAGATAATCTTGGAAAGTTCGATCCCAAAGCTAATGATGGTATTTTCCTCGGATACTCTTCTATATCCAAAGCCTTCCATGTGTTCAACAAACGAAGACAAACCATTGAAGAATCAATTCATGTAAACTTTGATGAATCAGGACCAGTCTATCCTCATTCTAATCAAGAGAATGAAGAGATTAATCAGTGGGCTAACTCTTACTTCGAAGTCCCTAAAACTCCCATTGTTGATCCAACTCCTTCAACGAGTGTCCCTAATGGTTTTGAAGAACAATCAGCTACTCCTCAGGATCCCACACCTTTAGTGATCTCTGTACTACCCATAACACAAGTTGCTCCAATAACCCCTGAAGCTGAATGTTCCACAAGCAGTGAAGACTCTCATGTTCAATTACAATCTGAATCTGTTCCTCAACAAGATCTTCTTACTGATCCATCTGTCCCTGAAGTATCTTCCACTTCAGCAAACGAGCCTCTCCCAGCTGAAACTCAGCTACCTGCTCTTCGATGAACCAAAGATCATCCTATTGACCAAATTCTTGGTAATCCTCATTCAGGTATCAAGACACGACACCAATCAGGTAATGTCTGTCACTTTGTTAATTTCGTGTCATTTGTTGAACCTAAGAAAATAGATGATGCACTCCCTGATCCGTACTAGGTCACTGCCATGCTGGAAGAACTTTGTAAGTTTGAAAGAAATAAAGTCTCGAGACTTGTTCCTCGTCCATCTAAGAAGACTGTTATTGGAACCAAATGGGTTTTTAGAAACAAGTTAGATGAACATGGCACTGTTACCCATAACAAGGCTAGACTTGTTGCTCAAGGATAGCAACAGGAAGAAGGCATAGACTATGATGAAACTTTTGTCCCTGTTGCTAGGCTCGAAGCAATTCAACTCTTTCTAGCATACGTTGCTCATAAAAACTTTAAAAGATATCAAAAGGATGTCAAGGGTGCCTTTCTAAATGGAAAGCTCTCTGAAGAAGTCTATGTTGCTCAACCTCCAGGCTTCCCTGATCCTAAACACCCTGATCACGTGTACAAATTAGATAAGGCTCTCTATGGGTTGAAATAATCCCCACGTATCTGGTGTGATACCCTGTCAACCTTTCTCTTATCCAAAGGTTTTGAGCGTGGTAGGATTGACACCACTCTGTTTCTTGTTCAAATTTATGTCGATGACATTATTTTTTTGATCTACCAAAACTAAATGTGTAAAAAGTTTGAATTACTCATGCAATCTGAATATAAAATGTCTATGATAGGTGAACTAACATATTTTCTAGTACTTCAGATCAACCAATCTAAAAAGGGTATTTTTATCTCTCAAGGTAGTTTGTGAATGATATGCTCAAAAAATTTCAACTTACTACCTGTTCAAGCATGAAAACACCAATGGCGCCTCCTTTGACACTTGACAAAGATTCCAATGGAAAATCTGTCAATGTGACCTTGTATAGAGGAATGATAGGCTCCCTGCTATACCTTACAGTGAGCCGACTTGACATCATGTATTCTACTTGTCTCTATGCTCGATATCAATTTAAACCCAAGGAGTCCCACCTAACTGCTGTAAAGTGGATTTTCAGATACCTCAAGGGTACTCCCAGCCTAGGTCTCTGGTATCCTAGAGACTCAGGGTTCGATCTAACTGCCTAGTCAGACAGTGATTTTGTAGGATGCAAGTTAGACCATAAAAGCACCACTGATGGTTGTCAGCTACTAGGTGGAAAGTTGGTAAGCTGGACAATCAAGAAACAAAACTCAGTGTCCACTTCGACCGCTGAAGCTGAGTATGTCGCTGCTGGAAGCTGTTGTGCCCAGGTCCTATGGATGAGAAATCAACTATTAGACTATGATCTTCAGCTCTCAAAAATTCCTATCTACTGCGACAAGACATCAGCAATCGCCATTGCCAACAATCCAATTTTACATTATAAAACCAAGCATATAGAGATCAGATATCATTTTAATAGATCATGTTATGAATGGTGACATTGACCATCAATTTGTACCCACTAAATATCAGCTCGCTGATCTTTTCACAAAACCTCTTGATGAGACTCGTTTTAATATTCTCATCAACAAGTTTGGTATGTTGAACCCTGATAACTAATTCATCAGGGAGTCAATATATTCAGTGACCTCTAAATGAAATGACATCAAAAAAAACCTTTTTGATAAATTCTCTTTTTTCAAAAACCAAATCATTTTCAAAGGTAGAAATAATTGTTTCTCGATAATGACAAACGGTTCCTTATTAAATAACATTATTTTATTATTAGTACGTTTGACACGTCTGTGACGGTTACTATTCATAGACATGTGTAGACAACTAATGGGTGCGTGAAAGCGTGTGAAAAGGCATTTTCATCATTACTTTTGAAAATAAGACACCATTTCTTGGCACTCAGAATTTCTCTCTCCTCCACACCTCATATAAATTCCTCACTCCACTTCATTTCACTCTTTACGCTTATAAATTTTTCAAAGCAACAATTGCATTTTCTCGCTCTCTGAAAACCTCTCAAAGCTCTCAAGAACACTTGTGTTCTTCATCCTTTTCAAGAACATCCAGTAAGAACATCTTCAATCTTCATCTCTTTCTTTTCTGGGTTTAGTCTTTCTTCCATAACAAGCCCATATTAAACCTAAAATCTTCTATCTATACAGAAACCACTCCATCTGGTTTCATAAACTAAACCCTAAAAGGGTTTTCAAAATTTCAAAACAACGCTCTTAATCTGCTAAGAACATTGTTTTAAGATATTGTTTTGATAATCAATCATCATACATAGTTTTCCATTTTCAAAACTCTAAAGTGATTTTCTTTATCATTAAAGGTTTCAAATCAAATCTGTGTAAAAGGAATCCACCATTTTTGGACCCTCTTTCTTATTAAAAAATGAAGGCTTAAAACAATATTTGGACTCTGATTATCATCCTTTAATGTTACTCATGTCTTACTATTTTTCAGAAATGGCATCTTCATCTGCTGCTGTTGTTGATCTAGCTCTTCTAGGACCTGATAAAATGATAATGATCCTTATCTTACTTAGTGAACAAATGCTTAGTTAATTTACAGCTTGATGAATTATCACTGATTCTGTTTAGTAATTCTTCTACTTGTTCAAGTCTCAAAACATCAATGCTCATTAGTAACAGCGATCTTACTGAGTCTATTCAGTGATCGTTGAAACTGATCATACAGCTAAAGCATGTTGATCCAGCTCTGTAATGACCGAGAAACCTGAGTAAATTAGATAAGTTAATGAATGTTAAGTTTTACCTTCCCGTGTAAACTTTGTAAGATAAGGGGGACTATTTGTGACAATTCTTAAAAGTTAACTAATTATTGGGTCTTTACCCTTTTGGGAATGGGCTTGGCCCAAAACCCAGGGTATTTAAGGGACAGTTCTTTAGGGTTTTACCAAAAAAGGAAAAATAGCAGTGTGTGAAAGTGTGTGCGATTCTCAGAGCTGTCATCATCATATCACCTCATCATTTCAGGTAAAAACCCTTCTTAGATCTTGTATAAATTATTGTTTCAACGTAATAGGATTGATCTTTGGTGAAATAGGGTCTAGAATCGTAAGTTATGAAGTATTTGGATGGATTAATGGGTACCAGCGTCGATCTCCTCGATCTGGAAACCCTGTGTCAAAAAAATCCCGAATCGGACTTGGTTGAGGTGGGTATCGGATTTTGCACAGAATCCTAGTCGGAGTACAAAATCCGAGTCGGGTTTGGGACATTGTGAGTGTCGGATTTTGCACAGAATCCGAGTCAGATTTGTACAAAATCCGGGTCGGATTTGGGACACTGTGAGTATCGGATTTTGCACAGAATCCGAGTCGGATTTGTACCAAGTCCGGGTCGGATTTGGGACACTTCGGTATCGGACTTTACATAGAATCCGAGTCGGAGTTGTAGGAGGACCAGTATATGATTTTCCACAAAGTCCGAATCGGACTTTATACCCAGAAGGGGTATCGAACTTTAGATCTCTATGCGAATCGGACTTTTGGCCTTAGGGTGTATCGGACTTATACAAAGTCCGAATCGGACTTCGGTCACATTGAGTGTCGGACTTCAGTAAAGTCCCGACCGGACTTTGGGTGTTCAGTAGCGGACTTAGAGTTATTCCGGGTCGGATTTTGAGGGATTTCGACCCTAGGGTTAGATTCCCCTCAGACCCCGCAAGGGCGGCCCTCCATGACCCCGTCCGCTAACCGGGTAGCGGAACCCACGTGCTAAGTCTGCCTAGAGGGTCAGTTGTTGTAAGGATTTAGCTATCTCTAAGATTTATTTATGGAATTCTAGATCGGTAGCTGTTCAGATAGACGAAATTTTCAGTAGAGTTATATCAGAGCTAGACTCATGTGAGTTCCCTTGTCAACTTGCTCTCAAATGATTTCTGTTTTAAACTGTTTTGAGCAAGTATTAGCTACTTTCTGAACTGCTGGGTTTACTTAAAATACCTGTTGGGATATGTGATTAATATATNGAGCATGCTTATATCGTGTTACATGGTTGGATTTGGGGTGTGGGTATCGTGGGCAGAGGATACCGGGGGACCGTACATCCCTCGGGAAAGTTTTAGAGTGGCGAGGGCACGAATTTGTTTCGTCACCTCTTAATTGCGCATCCGGGGGATCCGGCCACTAATGTTACTACTAAGGCCNGGGTTATCTTTTGAATGATTTTAGGCCAGCGGGCCAAACTGTTTGCGAACTCACTATTTTGAGGGAATTCACTAGACCTTATGGTCTAATCCTCACTTTTCAAAATCTTAAAACTTTTCAGGTGCTGCTAGAGCTAGCAGGAAAAGAAAAGAGATAGCGTTATTAGTTAGAGGAATTATTTGTTTACAGTAAGTCACTAATACATTTACAGATTATAGAATCTCAGCTGTGGAGGGATGTTCCACTAGCATAACTTTGGAATGTTTTATTTAATCGATAGAATTTCCGCTGCGTAGATCACTGGGGTTTTTATTTTATGTTATGTTGGGTATTTGGGTTGTTACAAGCTCTCCTAAGACTGATGAAATAATAATGACCCTGATAACTACTTAGTGTAGATACTTTGTTTTACACTCCAGCTTGAGGAATTATCTTTGAGAATGTTCTTTGATAAGTCTTGTAATCTCAAGCTCAATTTTAACAGGTACATATCAAACGTCAGGGAATCGCTGAGTCTGTTCAGCAACCCTGATGTAAGATATCAGGAAACAAAGTATTGTCCCTGAAGATAAAGAAGTCAAGCTAAAAGAATCATCAGCGATGTCGAAGAAGTAGCTGACGATAGAGTCAAGGCCGCTCATGATCTGAAGACGGATTTCAGTGATAGCTACCTGGCCACACATGACTGACGATCATAATGGAGTTTGCCTCAGTGACTGCTGACGTCTCGAAAGACCAGTGACTTCTAGTCACCGATCAGAAGCTTATCCCTGATGATATATCATTTGTCTTATCATCCTTAATGCACAAAAAGGACAACCATGCTTTTACTGACATAGTCCAAGAGGGACGTTCTAAACATTGTTCCCTCCGTACTTATCAGCCCCCAAAAGCAACCTTTCACCATCCCTCCCATACTGCATACCCATGTGTAGTATATTAAAATGGTAAAAGATACACGAGGTCCATCAAATACACAACACGTGTAAAGGTGATCTTACCATGCCTTTAATGCAAGTAGTATAAATAGAGATCTTGGGAGTGTTTTTCAAACACACATCAGACCAATCTCTTCTCTATACTGAGTCCTTCCTTACCTTCTATCTATCTTTTTTTTTTCTTAACTTTCTCTTCTCACTAGTGCATAGTGAAGACAAAGTGTCAAAACTTAAGATTTTTTAGATTAGGTTAACTCATTTTCTATTTCCGCAACAATCTTTGTAAATTTAGTATTTATTTAATACAAAGAATTTGAAAGTGAAATACTTTGTCTAATTGTATTCAACCCCCTTCTACAATTCCTGGTTACTTGAAGGAAAGAAGTCATGCTCACAGAACCAATAGCGATGTCCAAGAAGTAGCTGATGAAAGAGACAATGCTGCCCGTGATCTGAAGACGGATTTAGTGATAGCCGCTTGTTTATTCATGCATGACAATCTGAAGATTCAAGATACAGCTACCGCTGACCTCCTCAAGGTTCAGTGATCAGTTCGTTGAACAGTGTCTTGCCATCAAAGATTTCTTTATTTGTCTTATTACTTTATGCACAAAAGAATTACCTACCTTACTGACACAAGTATAAAAGGGATGGTCACTTTATTGTTCCCTCTGTACTTATTAGCCCATAAGGCAACTATTCATTATAGTGTTGGGAATTTGTGGAACAAAATATAATGCACAGCGAAAACAAAAACACAGATTCCCAATCGGTAGATCCAAACGAATTACATACAGATACAATTAAGAGAGGGTTTATCAGATATACCTTTAGGCTGTGAAAAATTGTCTAGAAAGCTTGCGGGGAGTACACCACTACTGCACCATCATGAGATAGACTGCTAGACCGCCTTATGATTACTCGGATACACAAATCTGACTGATTTGTGTATGTTTGTGTGTGTGCGTTGATATGAGAGAGAGAGAGAGAGCTAGAGGATTTTTTCTGGGTTTCTTTTTGGTGCAGATAACTAATGAAAAAACTATTCAGGTTTACCAAATTGATATATATATATATATATGGTAATACCCAAGCCCATCTAATTAAGAAAGTCAGATTGTCTTTTAATTAAACTAAAAACCCATTTAATTAATAATACTATTAATTAAATAAAACCCTTTAAT
>LUCG01068818.1:0-12952 GCA_001633085.1 Carthamus tinctorius | reverse complement strand
TCTTGTTAGATGTAAAATAAGCATGTGGAATAGATTAAGGTGTCGTTTGTTTTTTAAGAGGTCCGAATTTTGATTTCATATCCAACGACTAAGAGGTGGATGGTGCACCTCTTAAAATTTTAGAGGATGGTAAAAGATTTTTAGGCCTTTTCAAAAACATAAAACAAACAATCTTAAGTCGACAAACTTCTTAATTTTCAAACTTAAGAGTGTTTATTTTTTTTAAACAAACATTCCCTACATGTTACAATGTCTTGGAAATGAATGTCATAATTGAATTACATCCTCGAATTACTTTTTATATGCAATTTTAGTTTATTGGTTTGTTTTCATGACTTGTTGAAAATAGTTATTTCGTAACATTCCTGATCCATCAAAATTATGGAGTCAGTCAGTTTATGTTATATCACGTCAACAAAACATGATTGTTTTTGAAGACATTTTGGTTCAACTTATTCTTTTTCGGTCCTTGTCATCAACTAAATTAGAGGTTGAAAATAAAAGGGATAGATGCTAAAGCAGACAAATAGACAAAAACGCCCTTATAAGGATAATGTGTAATGCAAATGACTTGATTGCCGAAAAATTTAATGATATTCTCATCTTAATAAATAAAAATGTCGAAGAATCACCATCTTGAACCAACAATGAACAACCGTTGACATTAGAGCATCTCCAACTTGTATGTTATATTTTCTCTCTATTTCTTTTAAATTAGGAGATTTATCATTTCCCATCCTATTTTTATACTAAACTTCTCTAAATCTTAAAAGTCTAGAGAAAAAAAAAAGAGTTGTTAGTACTTAGTAGGGGTGTGCAAAACCTGGATAGTTCGAAATCCAAACTCGTACTCGAACCGAACTAAGGTGTTTATGCAAAATTCGAATACCCCAGAGTCCGAAACCCAACTTTTGGGGGAATTTTGTAACATAGATTTGTTTTAAAGAAAAAACTGGGTTCCGGTAAGAAGTTGATGTTTCTATTAAAAGTGGTTGTCAACAACTGAATGAGAAATTAACACACATCAGGATCAGATACACCGACCAATTTCTTTCGTAAAGCCCAGTTTCTAAGAAGGCATGAGACTAAGGTTGTGTTAGCTTATAAGCTAGTCCATCCAAACATGTATCAGAAGCTAGCTTATAAGCTAGCCTTTTGAAACGATACTTTGAGTAGCTTATGAGGAGCTTTTTGTAGCTTTTTCCAATTATACCCTTATTAATATTAATTATTAAATTCAAAGATGCCCTTTTTGGTCATTTTACATGCTCATAAGCTAGTTTTTGCCAAACATAATTTGTTCATAAGATAGCTTATCAGCTACTAGCAAGCTTATCAATCAACAGCTAGCTTATCAGCTTATCAGCTAGTTTGCCAAACATAGCCTAAACAGATCAAAGATTCAAATCCACTTTTTACGTTTTTCTTCACCGCTAGCTCAACTTCTGGTACGCGTATTTGATCTGTCTTTTTAAGAAAAGAAAAGGGATATACGGAGTAGGGGTAGTTTTGACAAATTACCATGGAAGCCATGACTATCCCATGAGGACATGATTGCACCTCTTTTTCTCGTCATTTCTACGCTATATTTATCTCCTCCTTCTTCCACTCCCCCACGATTATCTCTATCGAAACTCAAACCCCCTGCTTTTTCTCTACGCAAAAATCGCACCAAATCCAGCCATAATCGGACCACCAGCACCATGTCGTGGCAAGCATACGTCGATGACCACTTGATGTGCGAGATCGAAGGCAACCACCTCTCCGCCGCCGCCATCATCGGCCACGACGGCAGCATCTGGGCCCAATCAGCCACCTTCCCTCAGGTCTAACAGCTTTTGACCTAGTTTTTCTCTCTCACTTTCAATTAGCTTGATTTTGATTTTGATTTTGATTTAATTTCGGATCTGATTCAAATCGCTACTGTTTTTACAAGTATTTGATTTTGCAGAGCGAAATCGTATTTGTTGTGTGTTTAGTTTAGTTGAATTTTGTTTTTGATCTGGTTATGGAGGTTGAGGATGTGGTAGGTGTGAGTAGTTGATTTGTTGATGTTATGGTGGAGAGAGGTTGAGGTTTTGTTTGATTTGACCTAATTTTATCTGAAATCGGATTAGCTTCGTTTAAAAATCGTGACGCCATTAGAGACGTATAGGTGTAAACTTGATCTGGATGTTTGATTTATTGGAAGGATTGTAGAATTTCTGGATCAGAATAAAGCTGGATGAGAAATTATGATTAGTGTTTCACTTTAATGGAGAAAGCAGAAAAATTCTATGGATGAGATGCATGACAATTGACTACATGAACTTGAGATGCATGATAATTGACAACATGAACTTGAGATGAAATTGACAGAAAAAAATTTGGTTTCAGGTTCTGCCAGCATTGTTGATTTGGTAACCATGATCACTTCATTGTTTGTGAAGGATTTTGTAGGTGGAATTTAGGAAAAGATTGCCAAATAATTATATTTGATGCAGTGTGATCTAATGATCTATAACTATATGCAAATTAATCCATTCATATCCTCAAGTTGGCTGTCATTTTTATGGCCAAAGAGGTATGGTGGATAGAATAAGTTAAAATTAATAAGGTATCATCACTTGGAAAATTAGTTGAATATTGTGATCTCTTGGAAAATTAGTTGAATATTGGTGATCTCTTGGACAATTAGTTGAATATTGTAATAAAGAAAAATCATTTTGAGGAAAACTTGGTATTCTTTTATCTAATGAAATATTTTGTCAACATGGTTTCTTGGCACTATTGAAAACTGAAAAGGGTCTTAACTCATTAAGCATAGGCCTTGTTTATCTTTTTTATGGCCAAAGGTATGGTGGATATAGTAAGTTAAAATTAAGAAGGTATCACTTGGAAAATTAGTTATATTGTAATCTCTTGGAAAATTAGTTGAATATTATGATATCTTTGAAAATTAGTTGAATATTGTGATCTCTTGGAAAATTAGTTTAATATTGTAATCTCTTGGAAAATTAGTTGAATATTGTGATCTCTTGGACGGTTAGTTGAATATTTTATCAAAGAACAATCATTTTGAGGGAAGTTTGGGGTTATTGTTCTTTTATCAAATGAAATATTCTGTCAACATGGTTTCATGGCACTATTGAAAAGGGTCTTAACTCTTTAAGCATAGGCCTTGGTTTGCCACTCTAGATGCTCTTTATTTTATTTTATTTTCTACCTGTTGTTGACCAACATCCATCTTTATTCTGCAGGTCAAGCCTGAGGAAATAACTGCTATTATGAATGACTTCAATGAACCTGGCTCACTTGCTCCAACTGGCTTATACCTTGGTGGGACCAAGTACATGGTTATCCAAGGCGAGGCAGGAGCTGTGATTCGAGGGAAAAAGGTGATGAATGCACATTGTTCTTGATTTGATAACTAACAATATACAAACTGACAGGGACGGACCTAGGTGGTGGTTTTGGTGGCACGTGCCAATGTTTCGTTCCTCCGTCATAGTGTAAATTTGTCATGTGCCACCGTATGTCTGTATCTATTTGTTGTGTGCTACCATATATATATTTTGAAACTATAATGAGGACACACGTTTTTCTTGGTAGAGTTGGTTTGCAAGGCTTTTCTTCCATCCAGACCCGAGTTTGGTTTCAAGATTTTCAAAAAGGGCATTTTGGTCATTAGTAATTTTCTTTCCAATTCCAAAGTTACGATATGTGAATCAAACAAACCAATTTTAATTCCTTTAACAGATTCCATTTCAGTGTCTGTCAACCAAACAGGTGGTCAAACCTGATAACATTCCATTCGAATTCCTTCAAAGTCAAATTCTTTTGCCAGATTCCGTTCCATCCAAAAACATTCTACTAACCAAACGCCTCCTTAGTGTCATTTTCTTAGTTTTTAGCTTTTAATTTTAGATTTATTATGTTTTTGAAATAAAAAATTGTAATAGAAGACTTGAACACATGACTTCACATGTGAAAAGCGATGAACTAACCATCAAACCGGTGACGATCTTGTGAAAAATATTCGTATATTTGTTATAATCAATGGTGCTGCCACTTGAAAAAAATTCTAGGTCTTGAACCATGGTTATATTGAATAACTATCTTGATCTTGAATTTGATAGGAAGTCTGATTTCAAGTGGGATATATTGGGTTCGTTTGGTTTTATCTGGTTTGATTTACGTTTTGACCCATGTTATTATGGTTATATATACAGGGACCTGGAGGTGTTACTGTTAAAAAGACGACTATGTCTATTATCATTGGTGTCTATGATGAACCCATGACTCCAGGCCAATGCAACATGATCGTTGAAAGGCTTGGTGACTATCTCCTGGAACAGGGTTTTTAATTCGCTTTCGTACGTCTTTCCCTCCCTTCCATTTTCCAACTTTTACTTCTTTGTTTGCTAGGGGTGTTTTTGGTATGCAAGACAGGACTTGACAGAAAAAAAAAACCTGTTATCCCATGATTGACTTAGTAAATAGAAGAATCAAAATGCAACAAAACAGGTGGAGCATAAAGGGAAAAGTTAAAAAAAAAACAATCACATTTTGAATAAGTCTCTAAACTATTATTTTGAATGAATAAATATTAAGCTTATTCGTTTTGAATGATTTAGTCCTTCAACTATTTTTTTTGAATTAAAAAACCATTAAACCTTCTCATTTTGAATGATTAAGTCCTTGAACATTCTTTAGTGAATGACTAAACATCAAGTTTTTAGAAATTGGTTACCTAGATCCTTTTAACAAAAAAAGCTACTTTTAACAGACTGGGATTTTTTTTCAAGTAAAAGGAAACTAAATTAGTTAGGCTTAAAAGGATGTAAGTAACAAATTTCGAAAAGTTCAAATGTTTTATTTTCTTGAAAGAATATTTTGAGACTTGATCATTCCAAATGAGAAAGTTTGTTTTTCAAAAATAGTTACTGGACTTAGTCATTCAAAATGAGAAGGTTTAATGTTTTTTCATTCACAAAAAATAGTTTTAAGGATTTAACTATTCAAAGTGAGATAGTTTTGGGTTTTTCTGAATTTTTCCTGAACAAAAACCACGAAGATGAGTAAAAATTTGTAAATTACTAAACAACCCATATCAAGGCTGTGTTTGGCAAAAATAAGCTAGCTTATAAGCTAGTCCATCCAAACATGTACCAGAAGCTAGCTTTTTGAAACGCTGCTTTGAGGAGCTTTTGAGTTTTTCCAATTATACCCTTGTTAATATTAATTATTAAATTCAAAGATACCCTTTTTGGTCATTTTACATACTCATAAGCTAGTTTTTGCCAAACATAATTTGTTCATAAGCTAGCTTATCAGTTGCTAACAAACTTATCAATCAACAGCTAGCTTATCAGCTACCAGCTAACTTATCAGCTAGTTTGCCAAACATAGCCTAAGTTAAAAGCTTACACAATTCTTTGACACGCATATCTTAGTTCTGTGTACCAAACCCACCCTGGAATGAGTGGGTGAACTTAAATTTTGTTAATGTTGCAGGGAAGGAAGAATTGATACAGTAATAGTAATTATAAAAGTTGTGGAAAAGTCCTGGAGTTGTAAACCAGGTGGCATGGTACTTTGATGATGGCAGATATAAAAACAATGGATTCCCTTGTGGTGTTATCCTCTCATGATTAAGTGTGATGGATACTTGTTTACTTTTTTGTTCTGGAGTGGTTGGTATTTCATGGATATGTTTTTAAAATGGTTTTGGATTAATATCATTACTTACACCTTTGTTTGTGTAAACTTCATTTTTTTGTTGTATTTTGTGGGTTCTTGATTTTTGTTTGCACAAAAGATTATGCAACTTAACCCTAAAGGGATTGTTAACTTGGAAACTGGTTAGGATCGAGTCTTGTGTTCGAGTTTTGCTCTTGCTATTGCTTGTTATCGGGTGAACTCGGATTTCGTGGATGGATGGTCTAGCCCGACACCATGGTTAAGTCGAGGTTTGGTGGATTTAGTCGGTTTTTTGATATCGGTTTCTATTTTTGGTTAGAATGGTAAATTAATCATATTTGCTAAAAAAAACTATTGAGTAAATTAAGTTTACTGTCCTAAATTTAGTATCCCTATGGGTTGGCTCAAAATTGAATGTTATGTCTTGTGGTTTGCAACTCATTGTTACTTTGGTTTTTGATGCTAAGAGCATCTATAAGCTAAGAGCATCTATAATAGTGAAATCTTTAAGAATCTCGTTTGTCATATTTTTTCGTATCATATTATTGCATCTCAACAAACTAAAAACCTTCTTAAAACTTTGCAATGGAAGTTCTTACAAAAACTTTATTTTTCTTTTCTTATTTATAAATTATTATATAAATTAAATGTATACATATATTTAAAAACATTCCAATATAATTTATTATTTTTCACTTTTGTATTAATTTTAATTTTTCAATCTATATATATTTTATTAACACATGAAAAACAATTAATATACAAATATAATTTTCTTTTGTTTTCTTCTTTTCATCAGATCCATGAAAACACAAAATGCTTGCAAAATTGATGGTCATTTTGTTATGAAAGAATAGACTAAAGATTAGAAGAATATATCTTAGTCAATCGATTAGAAACCAAAAACTCCAATATGATCAGTACTACATGTTAGCTCACGTTCATGTTTATAAGTCAGTGAAACCTGAAGAAGTTTTGTTACCTATGAGATTAAAGAGCAAATGCAATCATAGTGAAATATCTCATATGTCTAAGATTCAATTTCAAGAAGTTTTGTTACCTATGAGATTAAAAAGCAAATGCAATCATAGTGAAATATCTCATATGTCTAAGATTCAATTTTAGGCATATGCAACAATTGTGGTAATTGAGTTTATCAAAACTAATTTCTTACAATAGTAATTTGTCGAGATTAGTCTGGACATATCTTATAACACTATTCCCAAAAAAGAAAGAAATGCAATCTACGAGATTGCTACAACCGAAGAATGTTTCACTTGGAACACCTTCTTGAAGAATGTAATGTTGTTAAACAAAAATTTTGAATCAAACTAACCTATTTCCACAGACACAATCACTACAATTCTATTGGAGATACTGATTTATACTCCATTTATCATATTTTTCTCATTTATAACTTATAATTTTGACCCCTAGAGTTTTTCATTTATCAATTTTGGGTTGCTTTTGGGACGAAAATGATAAGAAAACTTCAATATTAGTTATACGTAATAAATCATTAGTTTGGGGACTGGAATTGACATATATAATAGTTAAGTGGCTACATTTGTAAAACTCTTTTGGATTTTTTTGGCGGTCTTCTTTATTTGAATTTTGTTTATTACTTCTTTCCATGGCGTTGTTAGTCGGCAGCTTAACCCATTCCCATTATCATCATTCTCTCTCCATTTCACACACACACACACACACACAGTTGAAAGAAACCCTAATTCTAGCTGCACGATGAAAGGTATGAAGCCATTGAAGCAGCTCAAGCTCTCTGTTCCTGCTCAGGATGCCCCAATTACTAGCTTCTTGTAAGTTCAAATACGATCTCTTTCTGAATTTCGAACTCAGATACGGTTTTATTCTATGTTTTGATTCATGATTTGTAAGTTCAAATACGATCTATTTCTGAATTTTGAACTCAGATACGGTTTTATTCTATGTTTTGATTCATGATTGTAAGTTCAAATGCGATCTATTTCTGAAAATTGAACTCAGATAAGGTTTTTTCTCTTCTATGTTTTTATTCATAATTGTGTTTTGGATCATTTGAAGCCCTAATTTGGAGAAATTTGGATTTCGTTTATGTTAGATATAAGTATGATAGTATCTGATGGTTGTAGTTGATTCATAGGACAGCGAGTGGGACGTTTCATGATGGAGATTTACTCTTAAATATGAAGGGATTGAGACTCGCATCCGAGGATAAGGAAAATCGTGTAAGTTTCTGATGATTCTTCGTTCAATTGATTTACATGTTATTAGGATGTGATGATGTGAGATTGTGATCTAGTAGATTAGATCTTATTTGTGAAATTTGATTTGATTTGATTTTTGAATTCAAATTATCAGTATGATGTGTTTAGATAAAAGCTTATTCTCGATTTGCTAACTTGGACAGCCATCTGATGCTAAGGAGATTGATCTGCAATTTTCATTGGAAGACCTTGAGACGATCAAAGTTATTGGAAAAGGAAGTGGAGGTGTTGTTCAACTGGTTCGACATAAATGGATTGGGACATTGTTTGCTTTGAAGGTGAGGTTATTAAAAACTCAAGATTGCTATGGATATTTTTGTAATCTAATATGGATGATGTGGTCAAGACCAAGTGTTGATCAATGGCCTTTCATATAAGTAAGCCAACAAAAACCACTGAACTCAATATGCATTAACTCACATGTTCATCTCCTTTTTAATTGTATCTTCTAATGCCATTGTCTGTGGTTTGGTTATTAGTAGTATGTAGATAAATTGGTATACTTGATATATCAATTGGAGTTGGTACAAATTTGGAGCAAAAAAGAGATCATAATGTAAGATTATGTGGAACCCCATTGGTTTACTCTCGGGAAAGAGCCTTTGGATACATAGATGGAGTGTACAATTTTTTTTCAGATGGTGGTACCATTTGACTATAAGAAACAAATATATGTATATTTTTCACAAAGTCAGTTGGTTAGTTTATTGGATTCGAACTCGGGTGTGGGGGTGGAAGAAAAGCCTTGCAACCCAACTCCACCAAGGGAAACTTGTGTCCTCATTGTAGTTTCAAAATATATATGGTGGCACACAACACCTTTATATGCATGCCACCGTTCTGTTTGGATAGAAAGGAGGTTCAACATATATTGAGGAGAATTTGTCCAAGTATACCCATGGTGATACAGAATTGTCCCCTGTTGTCAAGTCCCTAGAATGGTAAATCTTGAGAATACGTGGAAGCCATTAGATAACTCTATAAAAGAACCATGGGAGGGAGATGAGAGATTCCAACATATAATGAGAAAACACGGTTCAAGTCTAGCTGATTTGGGAATCTGACATATAAGATCATATAAGTTTAGTCATGATCTAGGTGATTTAGTAAGAAGAGGAGAGAGAAAGAGGGGGTTCTTAACTTCTTATATATGAAGACCATTGGCTAAATTCAAAAATAAATTTGTTTGACACCTTTTACAGAGATCTAATTTAACTTTTATATGATCTTGTACTACTTCAAAAAAACATGTCCTTGGAAATGTCTAGAGCTGCCATGTTTAACCTCAGTTGCTCATCCCACATTCATCCTCTTCGGCCTAACCTTTATATCCATTTCATGATGCACAACAATCCCTTCTGATAACTTAAATGGATCTGCATTTCTTAATTTCTTATAACTTTCAAGTCGATGGATGGTGGTGACAGGTAATCCAGATGAACATACAAGAGGATATACGTAAACAGATCGTGCAGGAGCTCAAAATCAATCAAGCATCTCAATGCCCTCATATCGTTGTCTGTTATCACTCTTTCTACCGCAATGGAGCCATCTCTCTTGTTTTCGAATATATGGACCGTGGATCTTTAACAGACGTGATTAGACAACTCAAGACGATCCTTGAACCATATCTTGCAGTTGTCTGCAAACAGGTTAGTGGATCTTTAACAATCTGCATCGTGCCCCATGGGTTCATTTAAGAATCATAAATCTTTTGAGAAGCTAGAACCAAAATATTCATAATGAATATTCATGATATTCACATCTTTTCATGATGAATATTCATGTATATTCATTATGAATAAGTTGGTTCCTAGCTTATCAAAACTTGAGTTGCCATTTAAGACAACTTTTTTTCTGTTTGAAAGAGAAGTATGATCATCATGATGTTTATCACAGGTATTACAAGGTCTTGTTTATCTGCACCATGAAAGACATGTTATTCACAGGGACATTAAGCCATCAAACCTACTTGTTAACCAAAAAGGGGAAGTAAAGATCACAGATTTTGGTGTAAGTGCAATGCTTGCGAGCTCCATGGGTCAACGAGATACATTTGTTGGAACATACAATTACATGTCGGTAAGCAGACTTCTCATTTATTACTTGTCTCGAGGAAATAAGCTATCTGTTAGCTGAATGAAAAACTAGTTGTTGGCTAATAAGCTAGTTAGGTTTGGTAAAAACTAGTTATAACTAGATGCCAATGTAAAAATTATCAAAAAGAGTATGTTGAGAAATTAACCGGAAAAATATAAAGGGCATAAATGGAAAAAATGGAAAAAACCCTGAAACTTATCAAAACACTACTTGAAGTAGTTTTTCTGAACAATTCTTTTTCAATAATCTCACAAAATAAGCAAGCTTATGGTTTTTGTTATGGCCGAATCTAGTTACCAAGCATGTCGTTGGCTGTTTTAAATATTGTTCATGATATTTAGAACACTAAAGATTTCTTGAATGAGAACTGATCCTTCTTATGATCAATCTTTTCTTTAGCCTGAAAGAATCAGTGGGAAAACTTATGATTATAAAAGTGATATCTGGAGTTTGGGTTTGGTGATCCTGGAGTGTGCTATAGGAAGGTTTCCCTTCATACAATCTGAAGATCAGCAAAGTTGGCCAAGTTTTTATGAGCTCTTAGAAGCCATTGTCTCAAAGCCGCCACCAACCGCTCCATCGGATCAGTTTTCCCCAGAGTTTTGTTCGTTTGTCGCTGCGTGGTAAGTCCAAACTCAAATCTAACAATCATCATTGGTTTCGTGATCACTTCATATATCGTAATGTGAGAATTTGTGGAACCCTCGAAGATTACTTTCTAGGCATATTGGGTTCCAACTTTCAACTAATATAAAGATGAATGGGTAGGTCTAATTGATGCGACACTCTAACACGCCTATTATAAGGGAAGATTAAACTGGTATAGATTGTCAAAGAGTGGTAGAAAGTGACTGATATCATATGAGAATATGTGGAACCTCGGGATTATACTCTAAAAGAGCCATAACGGGGTTCCAACTTCCAACATATATAGAGATGAGATGATTGGTCTAGCTGATGTAAGACTCTAACACGTCCTGTAAGGGAGGGATTAAACTGGTACAGATCGTCTCAAAGTGGTAAAAATTGACTTGATACCATATGAGAATATGTGAAACTCCTGAGATCACTCTCTAAAAGAGCCATAATCATATCATATGAGAATATGTGGAACCAGTGGGAGTATTCTCTAAAAGAGCCATAATGGGGTTCCAACATATATAGAGATGAGATGGTAGGTCTAGTGAGACTCTAACACATCCTGTAAGGGAGGGATTAAACTAGTACAAATCGTCCCACAGTGGTAGACGTTGGCTCTAAACATATGAGACCATGTAGAACCCCATTAGATTAGAACACTTGAGGAGAAATTGAGGGTTTCATTGTATATATCGTTTCACTTATAAACCACGTAATTCTAACAAACTATATAAACCATTATATTAAGAAAAAATAGAGATATTTATGGACTATATCATAGTTCATCAATTAGACTATGATATATATGGAAGCTGGTAGTATTCATTCATTATGATCATGACTTCAAATTAGGAAACAAAATGGAATCAGATAGTTGTTAGACTAGATGAACGACTACGATAAATAAATATGGAACCATGAAACACAGAACGAGACTTATAAATCGTTACTGAGACCATCTCTATAGCTAAAAGAATTTCTTACGATTTTTATTTGTATATTATGCAGCATACAGAAAGACCCTATGAATAGGTCATCGGCTCTAGACCTTTTGGTTCGTTGATAACCCTTCCCTTAATTTTATTAATGATACTTCTTTCAGTCATAAATGGTTTGATTGCTCACTTTCACTCATTTCTGTAGAATCACTCGTTCATCAAAAAGTTTGAGGACAAGGATATTGATCTTGCGATTCTGGTAAGTTGCTTGGAGCCCCCGGTAAATTTTTCAAAATAAATTACATTGTAATAAAGATTTCACTATATAATGTATCTCTTAAATATGTAACATTGAATTGCATACATAATATTACATTTCTTATAGTATTTCACAAATTCATATAGGTATAAATATCATAGTGTTCATTGCATACAATCTTGAAGAATACTTACCAATTGGCTTAAATCGAATCTACAACAAAGCTTTTTGCAATATTTTGATAAATTCTTTTTCCGCGCTTTTTACAAGCAGACTGTTTTCCTAAAAACACAGTTGTTCTAATTAGGGTAAAGGTCATGTTTGCATATATACTACCGGGTAAGAGTCGTTCACGCTTATCAGGTAAGACTCTTGGTTCATGCCTTGTGTCATACCGTTGGGTAAGCTTCTCGGTTCTTTCCATACTTTATCAATAAGGTAAATAGTATTTGTAAAACATTTACTCGGTAAGTGTTTAGTACATGGCCCTTAGTTCTTAACAAGACTCACATATGCTATATGCATATAGAGTTGGATTCTGGTGAGAAGTTGAGGTTAATGTGAGAATTATGAGAAGTGGTTATTTACCGTTGCATGAGAAAGAGATGCACATTATGCACCGAGATAATATGATTAAGATGCACCAAATCAATTCCTTTCTAAAGCCAATTCATGGGAGGCCATGAGATTAAAAGTGATCAAGGGTTCAGATTCACTTCTCATGCTTCTCAACGTTAACTCAACTTTTCTCACGATTCTACGCCATACATATAAAGGGTTACAATTTTGGAAGTTGCTATAGCCAGGGGCAATGTTGGACAAGCCAGTGTAACATCCAAAAAAACAATAGGCTGGTCCAATAACTTTAAATTTGACTTAAAGTCATGATAAAAGTTATTAGTAATTCATAATTTTAAACCTACAAGCTCTTTATAAATTTTAGTATCTATCCATGTAGGATAAGTTGTTACATGTACATAAAGGATTATGAGGCTCCAATTGCTCCTCTCACTATGAGGCTCCAATTGCTCCTCTCACTAATACGAGTTTTAGATTTTTTTTTTTTTTTT
>LUCG01068705.1:0-13303 GCA_001633085.1 Carthamus tinctorius | reverse complement strand
TTTCACATTTGAACTTTCCTCTCTATATATATATATATATATTTATAATTTTATATTTATATATGATGGTTGTGATTGTTCAGAGTGGAGTCGAGCATTAGCAGTCTGGAAAGAGGTCGAGAAGGAACAAGTAAGAGATACAAAGAGCTTCAAATTCCATGGAGATGGCTGATGGATACAGGAGTAGTTGGTGAGGTAGGTGCTAATGAATCAACTAATTAATCTGCTTTAATTTAATTAGAAGCAAAGGTTTCTTCAAATCTAGATTTGAAGACATATACGTAATTAATTAATTAATTAACCATATATACGTAGAGAAAGGTTCATGCGAGAAACATAACTTTTTAAAAAAAAATGAGGAGCAATCTTAGTCATTCATCCGGTCAACAAANAATCTCTACCCTCCCATGAATCGCGTCAATCCTCTGTGATCACGTCCACCGTAACCCAAGATATATGGCTGAGATTACTTCTCGTTTTTTCTTAAATTGACATGCTTCTCGTATGAACCTCCCTCTATATATGTATCTTGAGTGTAAAGGGTGATCAATTCTATATAAAAGTTAATTAATGTGGAAGGGATTTGTGGTGGCAGATAAAAGTAAGTTGTCTGACACTGGCAAGAGAATGTATGAGAAGAATCGCAAAAGAATTACAATGTAACGAAGCTTCACGACAAGGAGACCTTTTATTGCAGGCCGTTCGATTTGCTTTCCGGGTTCACCAGGTAAATTAAACAAATCTTACTTTTATAAATATCAAAATTTAAATGACAAAACTAACTATATTTAAAAAATGAAAACGATAAATTAGGTATAAAATCATATTTGATTGTACATTAACAATAAAAAATGGGCACGGACGAACGACTTTGACAACAGCTTAAATCGTAAGGCAAAATCGCGTGAATCATATATAATTTTTGTATGTAAATCATGTATGATTTTGTATGTTAGCATTTTTTTTTGGAAGACGGTCAACGTTCTCGTATGAACCTACCCCTCTATATATATATATATATGCGAATGATCGTGTGAAAATTTGAGTTTAAGGTGAGAAGCGTGAGAAGTAAATCTGAACCGTTGATCACTTTTAATATCATGCACTTAGCTTTGATGAATTGTGCTTTAGAAGGAAATTGATCCGGTGTATCTTGGTGCATCCTATTTTCGATATGTGCATCTATTTCTCATCTAGCAGTTGATAACTACTTCTCATGCTTCTCACACTAATCTCAACTTATCAACAGAACTCAACCGTGAATATATCTAGGAGTTTTCTATATCCATACCTCCTTATATGGGGTATGGGTAGGTGTATGTAAGTGCATAGGTGAGACCCAATATAGAGGGGTATGGATTTATGTAAGTGGAGAGAAGTTACAAGAGGGTAGGGATAGCAACCCCCTATCTCTTTCTCTCTCTCTCTCTCTCTATTTATATAGGCAAAACATGAGAAGTTGAGTTAACGACAAGAAAGCGTGATAAGTGGATTTGATCTTTTAATCCGTTTTAATTTCATGCCCTCCCACGAATTACGTTTTAGGGTAAATTGTTGTGGTGCATCTAATCCTAATATAGCTAACAGAGGCGAAAAATGATTCCAGTTTGCAGGAGGGTTTGACACAGAGACCATGCATGCTTTTGAAGAATTAAAGGAGATTGGAACCAACATCTACAACAAGTAGCTGCAGACTGAGTTGAAAATGGGCAATGATGATTAATGTTCTAATTTAATTGTGGGCCTATATATATATATACATATATGTATATGGTTGAAAAGGTGAATGCATGCATATCATTCAATTCCTTGAGAATTATTAATGGAGTGAATTAGCAGCAGGCAACCAATAACAACCAATTCTGTTATGAGTAGTGATTAGATCTTGAAATTAATCTCCTAATTAGCAGGTGAAAATGTTCATCAAGAGTTTTGTTCTTCATCATCTCATCTCGTAATTTAATGCATTCATACCTTATAAAATTAAATGAACCCTCAACGGTGGTTTAATTTAACATAAGTGTCCTACATATTTTATTTCTTTTTACATTAATCCTCCTAAACCTAAAAACATTTTAATCCCGCTTTATTTTGTTTTAATGTGTATTTAAACTTAATTACTTTTCCAGTCCCAAAATTAGAGAAAGGTTCATGCGAGAAACATAACTTTTTAAGAAAACGTGAGGAGCAATCTTAGCCACTCATCCGGTCAATAAAGTTGGCTTTGACCATGTGGACTCAAAGAAACAACAAAGTGTTCAAAGGCACCGTGAAGATAGAAAAAGTGATATGTGGCAACATTGAGTTCCTGGAGTTTGAATGGATGAGGTGTAGAACCACTTTCGATGCTTCCCTTTAAGTGGAAAAGTTGGTGTTGTAATCCTCTTGGATTGATCTAGCTCGTCGCTAGTTTTTCATAAACTTTCCTTTTCTTGCGGTAAAAAAAAGTATGTAATTGTTATCTGTATTTAATTCACCCAGATGATAGTTTTTACTTTTTAATGAGGGAATAATGAATTTATCTATATCATAGTTAGGGAGTAAGTTGCATGATTGGTCCTTGAGGTTTATATAAAATCACACCTTGCATTCCTGTTTGAAATAATTATGGATCGAACTTACACGATGGGCTTATGTAAAAAGTCTTTTACAACCGTGTAAAAAGGCTTGTCCTGTAGTAGTGCCGGGAAAGTTGTTTATGTCAAGCTTGATAAGTTCGGTGGAAAGCATTTCCACCCCTTCCTACAAAATCATCAAGAAATAAGAATCGTGACGTGAACCGGGTATCCCTATCTGAAATAACTGTCACTGGCACCCCGTGCCTGGATACCACCTCCCTGACATAAATATCTGCCAGCTGTTCTGAGGAAGATTTCTCGCGAATCGCTATGAAATGCGCACTCTTAGTCAATCTATCTACTATAACCCATATTGCATCAAAAATTTCAGGGTGGGTAGTTTCCTGATCAAATCCATGGTAATGTGCTACACTTCCAAACTGGAATTTCTAAAGGTTGGAGCTTGTCGTGTGACTTCTGATGCTAGGCCTGGACCTTCAGACATATTAAAACATTTCTCTACATACCTGGCGACCTCTCTTTTCATTCTGACCACCAATAATTGGATCACAAATCCATGTACGTCTTCGTGGCTCCTGGGTGAATCGAAAATTTCGATTTATGGGCTTCGTTCATGACTAACTGTCTGGTTTCTCCTGCAGCTGGAACCCATATACGTCTATACCTAGTCGGTAACCCTCGACTATCTCTAACTAAGTTAGGAACATATCCTCTGATCCTTTCCTAGTTCTGGTTCTCTTCTCTAATTGCCTCCTCCTAAGTCTGTCTAACTGTGTCTAGGAATGAAGCAGTCACTGTCAGTTTCATAAGTGCAATCCTGAGCGATACACTACTAGCCTTACGGCTCAAGGCATCAACGACGACATTTGCCTTTCCTGAGTGCTAAAGGACTCACAGTTATAATCCTTCAGCATATCGAGCTACCTCCGCTGCCTTATGTTAAGGTTTTGCTGATCCAGGAAATACCGCAAGCTTTTATGATCCGCATAAATGGTGCACTTTACCCCGTATAGGTAATGTTGCCAGATCTTTAGAGAAAAAACTATAGCTGCAAGCTCTAATTCGTGAGTGGAATAATTCGCCTCATGCGGTTTCAGCTGTCTGGAGACGAACACTATCAACTTTCCTCTCTGCATCAGTACACAACCCAACCCTTGATAAGAGGCGTTGCAATAAACTGTCATGCGGAATGCAGTCAGGTCAATTGGGATTATATCAAAAAATTCACTAATAGTTAGCACCTATGCATCTATCAAATCCCTTTTTTTTCTATCTGGCCATTAGTTATGTACACTAAGTAATAAGTACATCCGCCCAAATACTTCTTTCACCCTAAGTACTTAATTCTCCCCCACTTAGAATTCGGACCTGGATATGTTGCCGATCACATTCCAGCTTAACCTGATGTTGCCCTAACCAATCCATCCCAACAATCACATCAAATTCTTACATCCTAGGGGAATAAGGTCCACCGAAAGTTTCACTCTACTAGTCTCCATCAAGCAATCCCTATAAACATCGGTTATAAATAGAGCTTATCATTCACTATCTCTACGGTTAGGGAACTATCTAATTCTCCCAAGCATAAGATCATCTTATATAGATAAGTCAAAAGGCACAATTATTATGAAAATTATTACTTAGACTAAAAACCTACCAGCACCTACATCTGATATTGATTTGGACTCTTTCACAATAAGCTGAAAGACCCTACCTTGACTCATTTGAGCCCCAACCTTGTTTCCCGTGCTGCCAACAATAACCCGTAGAGTAGTTGGTAGTGGCGCTTGAACTGTTGCGTTCGTTTGCTTAGGGCACTAAGACCTGAAGTATCCCGACTGGTAACATTGGAGTTTTAACTTCAGAGATACCCCATAATCCCTACTTATGTCTCCAAGCTTGCCACATTTAAAACGAACCTTCCAGCCACGCTTGTTATCTTTTGCAAGAGCTTTCTGATCTACTAGCTTGAAATCTTCCTGTTTCCTTACCGACACCTATGTTTGATCCCACTTTCTCTTCTTGACTTGCAGCTCCTCTACGTGTAGTTCTCTGACTCGAGGTACTTCCATTGTTTGGTTGAGGTTCTGACACCTCCTTGTCATCATAATTTCCCTAGTATCAACCCTGGGTACATTAAGGTAAATATATATCCTCATATTGTCCTTAATAACCTATTCAGAACAAAATAGTGACTTCTTCTAGAATTTGTCGGTAATCTAATTTAACCGACCCGATCGTCTGTTCCATGTTCGCGAATTCTCTCGTGATCCTCTCCATCTCTAAAACTGCGGCATGTACTATTCCCTAAACAACTCCTTAAACTAACCTCAAGTCATGGCTTCTAAATCATCCACGATTCTACCCTTGATGCGAGCCACTGGCTCCAAGGTTCCTAGCTGCTAGGGCTACCTCGATCTTCTGGCCTATCGTCTGGCTAACTGCATCCCTCAACTAGATGAATAATATCTGGCGTCAACTGATGGAGTGTCTCCCCAATCACCAATGCAAACGTCCACCATCAAATCAGGGGTTTCAATCTCATTCGGGCAGTTTTGGTTTCTAGGTACCTCCATTTCTGAAGTTCATGGTCATCACTAATTAGGTAATAGTTATCAACGTACACTCTTAACATTTGCTTGCTATAAATCTGTCTATATAGGCAACTAACTCTAGATGTCCATGCAACTCTGATTTAGCACTCAAGCAATACTGAAATGTCTTAACACCTGATTACATAAAGTACTATCTACATAAACAACTAGCTCTAGAGTACGCATACAATCCTAGTTACCACACAATCATTACCGAAACATCTCTACATTTGTCTACAAGGAGTACTGTCTATATAGGCCATGCTATTCTTCAGTGTGCCTATACTATTCCCTTAACCCTTCATTAGTATTTCAAGATTCCTTATGATTTCGTCTTAATCAAATTTTGTACTGGCGTTTATAATAGTACGGGCCCTATACTATTATAACTCANGAGTTTTCCACACAAATTCCCACCCAAACGATACAAACTTGGTTTTAACTTCATCACTAGGCATCCTGGTTTACCGATTAGTCAAACTAGCTCTAATGTCTGTGCGTATGCAACCTATTCATACTATCATAACAATTCACATAGCATATAAATTGCACACAATACAAATCATGAAAGTTCTACTCTTATGCTAAGGCATAATAGTTCCTAGCATAGCTGTCATAACCAATCGTAATAATTCACATGTTTTCACACATTCACATAACCATCCATACTACATATATTGATCACTGAACAAAACATGCAATATAGCGATTACTGAATCTAGTGTGCTCACCCCGCCTTGAACCTCTAGCTGACCGCCCTTGAGAATCCATTTTTTCGAAAAACCGATTTTCTGTAAACTCATTTAAAAAAACCATGGTTTAAGTCCAAACCACATATGAATATGTGCATGCATCCCTTAAACTTGGCTCTGATACCAAGTTGTAATACCCATTTTCGAACATCAAAGTATAACTTAAATTATAAAACTTTAGTTGCGGAATTAATCAAAAACTGATAAATTTGAGTTTACTGTATCAAACCAGAACTGGAATTTAACATCTGAAATAAATGGTGGTTTTTAAAATCTAAACATCAAAGATAATGATCTCAAACAGAAGCCATCTGGAGTCGCTGGAGCCTTGCCCTTATCGATTCCATAACTGCTACCTAAAAAGTGGAAATCAACAACGGGTAAGCGTATGCTTAGTGAGCACACACAACGAGCACAAATATCACATAACACATATCTGCGCATACAAAATATCTACCGCCTCAAAGAGAATGGATTTTAACTGCCTTCGTCTCTTGCAAGAACGATACTGTCTCTCCGGCTCTTACGAGGGCGAAGGTGTCTTCTTGTCTCTTGCGAGAACAAGACTGTCCAATCACATATAAAACATGTCATCACATACAAACATGGTCACATAATAAGTGTACAAGTCGGTATAACTCACCTGATAGTCGACTGGCAATAGAAAAAAAAAACTGAATCTTGAACTAATAAACTGAACGGCTATTGGTCAACCTACAAAAAGTTTACGACTAATTACACGTCTATCCAATAATAAATACATGCATCGACTCATCTCCCGAACTAACCATTTGTCACTAAAGGTCCATGCCCTCACATCTACCTTTTACGACCACAAAGCCAAGCACACATACTCTTGTTTGTCGCTAATACTATGTATCTTACTTGCCACCAATAAGACCATGCAGTCTTATATATTTTAGTGACAATTTACTATCCTAGTTTTTATCACCAATATAAACATGCAACCATTCCCTTTCTTTTTTTCTTTTTTTTCCTTCTTATGCGATTATCTCATGCACATGATTTACTCACCACACCAATTGTTATTTTAAACATAAGCTATTTTCCAAGAGCATACAATCGTAATTAACTAACAAGCGAATATATGTATGCATGAATATTTCGGATTCCTACTTACAAGACCCTAAACTAAAGCCTACGACGGACGCATAAAAAAACGAACTAGATGCGATGACGAACCTAGAAAACTCAATTCGATCGATCCATAAAATCATAGACAACTTACTTGGCCAAAGACAAAGGTGATTGAAGATAGACACTTACTGGAAGAGCGATTTTCTTTTTTTGCCAAAAATTGCTGCACACTGTCGAACAGAAAAATGACGACTTCTGGACCTCAAAAACCGATCTCCACCGTTCAGAATGTAGATAAAGATGTCATGAAGATACTGCTCAAAAATCACAACGATCTGACGGTTCAAACTCCGGGAATAGACAAAACGGCGCGGCTGCGCTTGCCTAAAAACCATAGACGAACTTGTAACACCCTATTTGGTAAAATCGTGGATTTTTTTAAAAATAATGAAACATCAACTCACCAGCTCATGCTCACTAGTGGACAGCTCATGCTCACTAGTTGCCAGCTCAAGCTCACTAGTTTAAGCTTTTGAAAATAATATAAAAGATATATATACCATATTAAAGTGGAAGCAATTTCATAAAAGTATTAATGAGGTTCCACACATATATTTACATATGCAAAATGTACAGAAGGAACCTTTCCATCAAGTAAGTTAAACCATACGAAAGATCGGTGTTACAAAATTCGGTTCACGACCATGTCGAAGCAAATAGACTAAACCTTAGAAGCATTGCCAAACATGTCATTACTTGGGTGTCCAAAAGATGCTATCCCAAGTCTTCTACCCACCCTACCGATTCGGGTATCTACTAAGTGTTTCCTGCGGATGCAAAAACATAATACTTGTTCAATTTGCAACGCTACTAAGTGCACCAAAAGCATTTAATTCATCAAACACCAGTCATCAATGTTCTATAGTTAACTAGATTACAAAAATCAATGATATCACATATAAAACACGTAAGATGTGAAGGCAAGTCCATTGAACATCCGTATTTTTCCACAGTGGCCAACTATGGTCAACGACATCTACATAGGGGAACCGTTCACATCTCCCGTCAAGGTGGGGGAGCACAAAGCTTTCACCATACAACGGTTACCGGGAGTCAATGATCTCTTTCCCGCAAGTCCACTCGTGCATGTGCTTGGTTCGAAACCCGTTAGTCTATTGAGCCGCACGGTCATAATGGGTACTTATCATTCAACTCCTCCAATTGCAACATCCATCTCAAATAACATATCCATGTTATGTGGTTAGATCGGATACAATCTCTAACACCACACAGACATCTCATAACCAAATGTGCAATTATTCACTCTTCGGTTCGGACGATAACACATAACAATGATATGAATATCATCACAAATGCCAATTAATCACCAAGCAATTATACGAGTGCATCCCATTTTCAATAGTATTAAGCAAGCTCAAGATATCACGATTCAGTCAACATATCAATGATTTCATAGCAATCTATTAGTTAACTATACCCACATAACTTATCAACATTTTCACATATGATGACTTTCAAAGCTTTAAATCAACAGTTTAGGGTATCCGCATGGTACACTCACCTTAGGGTGTGATGAGGATCACCACCCAATCCACAAACTATGTCACTTGTTGTTCAAACCTATTACAAATGTTTAAACAAAACTTATTTAGACAATTTAACCAATTTGTTAAACCGAAAGACACATTTGTCCTCAATACTAGATCACTTAAGAGGTCTCAAATACACTTTAATATAAGTTACTCAAAAATCCTAAAACACCTCAAGAAATCTTAAGGTCAAATACCTTAAAATTTCTCATTTTACATTTGTCGAAATACACACCCGAAACTGACATACCTGCTGTATTTCGACTTTTTGGCAAACCTACTTTTGGAATTAGCTTATGGTTCAAAAGATGAACTAAAGTAGACAATTCAGGCTTCCAACGATATATTAAACGCCTGAATCCGATAAACGATTGATTTTATACGAATTTATTAAGAAAGCCCAACAAGTGCTGAAATTTTCCAACATCCTAATTTCGAGATTTCTTGACTAAATTCACCCAATAGGCCACCAACTCGACCTAAACCCAATTTCAACCTATAAACAACTTATTTAGACATCAAACAAGTTATTTCAGGTCTCAACATAAACTTTGACATAAACTCAATTATCAAACCCTAACATGAACAAATCAACCCTTTTTGACCCATTTCCATCAAGAATCAACAACACACATCTCTCTCTATCTAAGAGCTGAGGTAGATATGAAGGGGCTGGAATGAGAGGATAAATGAGCTTATTTGACCTTTAATACCCCTTATTTGACACATTTTTGCTATTTACCTTAGTACCCTTAAGTTACTTAGGTAATTACCCACTATACCACTCTTGTATGCATAGAAAGACTTGTACTTCATGCTTAGACTTTTTTTTATTTCATCCATAAACATTTTCAAAATATTGGGTGTTACATCAAGGGACTTAAATCTAAAAGTTGATGGTAATTTTCACATATTAAAATGCAAAATCACAAAAGTAATGTATTTTTTTTTCTAATACAACCAATGTCCTTAAAAATGTGTTATGACGCACCATAACATCGAGGCGCAACATTGCCGCCACGTTAAGCCCCATGGCGCAACTCTAAGACGTAACTTGCAGTATGGCGCGTCATGTGGTGTGTTATGGCGGGATATAAGACGTGACTAATTTTTTTATATCTAATTTATGGCTTATTCGATTAAATATTAATGATTCTAATTATTCATTTAAAGCGAGAATTCATCAACCACGAGTTAATGACGAGAAAAATTCTATTCCACTAATTAAGATAAGTTATAAAGATTACATAGAAGGATAACTTATTTATAAGATAAATCTAACCTAATCCAATTTAATATGTATTTTGGCATATGATATTAGAATTTAGATTAGAGATGTATGAGTTATGAGATTTGTTATGATCTTCTCAAATCATTTTTATAATCTTTATATATATTTGTTATCAAATAATTAATGTGTAGATCTTCTTTTGTTTATTGTTTTTATGAATTTTAATCATTATTGTTCGATACATCAAGACACACAGACATCTGTATATATATACAATATATATACCCGCCTTAAGTCACGACTTTAAAAACGTTATAACATCGCTGAAATTTGTAAGCTTGAAGCTTGACCTCACCGTGACGCGTGAGGCCATCCAGAACCTTGAATGCAACCAAACGTTATTGGAGTCGAGGGTTTGATCCCATTCTTGAATCGAAATCCAGCTTTGGGGTGACGCTATCTCCTCCTCATCCATGGCTGCCTCAACCTCAACCACCTCATCCTCATCCTCCTCCGATCTATCTTCCTCTTCTTCCTCCGATCGAGACAGTCGTTCCCGCCGCCGTAAGGATAAGAATCTTAAAAAGGACTCTCTTAAGATCAACAAGAAGAGCCGCCCCCATACCAAACGTCGTCGTAGGCGTACTCCCTCTTCTTCTTCCGAAGACTACAGGTATATTGTTAATTTCCATCGTCGTTATCGGTATCTTCGATAAAATTAGGTTAATTTTTCTCTACTACTTCTCAATACGATTGTTGGTTGGTTGATTTCATATACGTGTAAATAGGTTTAGGTTAATTCATATACGTCTTACTTTACATGGATCTATATGCGCAAATCAGGTGTTTGTTATCATGTGCTGGCTTCAGTAATGATTTTAATTTGGTAACTTTATGTGATGCTGAAAGTTGTTGTAGTAAAGCAATAATAAGGTGAATTCATTTGCTAAAAGTGTTATAACAGAGCAGGGACATTGCTCTCAGGCAAATAATTGATTATCTTTATAAGACTATACATGTGAGATTCATAGCTTACAATAGAAAAATGTCTTTTTCGTTAAGTTGCAATAGGTGGGCCTCAACTTCGCTAGGCTACTATGCAGTTGATCTTGGCTATATCTCGCCGATATCTCGCTGATATCTCGGTTTCCATTTTCCAGTGAAGCTTGAGGTGAGGCTAGTAGTAGATGATCCCCTTCCCCCCTTTTATTTCTTGGGTATTAGGAGGTTTATAGAACTTGAATTGGCTTTAGTTAGAAAGAGGGATGGAGGGATTACTCATAGAAAGTAGCATGTTGTGGAAAACGTTTATAAATTGCAGTTATGTTAAGTTAGCTGAAGTTGACACTTGACGTATCAACGTGTGCATAATCTTCATTCATTGATGGATTGATTTGGGAGAGTAATCCTTTACTCCACATTCTTGTCTTCTTAACTAATTTTCAGAAGGTTTAGGCTGTGAATTTGGCTCTTCTATCAAGTTTAGCATCAATAAGTGTAGAGTAGTGTATGGGAGCTCTTCAAGACTAAGGATCCTAGGGATAAGGCCACCTATATCAATCCCATCTCATGATTATACTCTGAGTTGTACTTTCTATTGTTTATGCTTAATATTTTACTAGTAGTGTACCCGCGCAATGCGGCGGGAGAAGTAGAAGTAAACGATTTTAAAACTTTAGTGATTGTATTAGAGATCTTTACGACGATAGAGATTAGGCTTAATTTTTAGAAATGAATATAACAATATGCAACAGGTACATGAAAAGGACACACCAATATGCTACCAAATAAACAGAGACTCATACATATTCCTACATCAACCTCGCATTGTCCCAAAAATGACCATGTATACTACAAATATTCACCAAACTTGGAACTAATACCACAATTAAGTCAAAAGTTTTTCCAATCTAACCTCTAGCAATAGGAAGAAAAATGGCAAGTTCATCTTCAAGGATGGTTCTTCCAGATTCTTCAAGAAAATAAGTGTTTTCCCTGGTCACTTTAACTTAGCAGATGAACATACATGGACCAAGAATGTTACCCGATAAGAGTGATGACAAAGGCCAAGAGTCTTACCCACTATATGATAGCGATGACTCTTACCCGGTTAGTGCTAACCGGAATAGTTGTTGGCTACATTGCTAAGTTAATGGATAAGAATCTTACCAAGTAAGAGTGTTGCCTTTACCGATAGGTGCTTATCGAATAAGCCTTGTGAAAAACGCTAAATACCTGGAATACAAATTTCAATAGAAGTTTGCTTCAAGGCCCAATATTTGATGACTCAACTAAAAAAGTTCTGATTGCTTGCTCCTATTACACTTGGGATCAATTTGTTGGTTAGCTTTCTGCATATGTTAAAGTAATAGATAAAAACTTAGTCATTCCTCCAAAATAGATAAAAACAACCAAACCAGAAACTTAATTTGAGTCAGCAACAACCTCAAGCCCACAATCACACTCAGACATAAATCATACAAGACTGTTTATGACCAAATGAATAATAACTAAGAGCTAGCTTTCCCCATCTGATGCCAACTTAAAAAAACAAATATAAAATATTATATTGTTGTTAAATAAATTTTAAAAACTACCTCCTTATATCCCAGATATCCCCAAGACAAATCTCGAATTAGTAGTAGAGAAATAACCAGATAGATGAATGATTTGCTATCCAACCAACAAAACGTATTTCCATAGAACCAACAGACCAATAGAGCTATAGATTGCCATATTAACCATAGGAAGGAAACTACCCAAAATCTTACAATGGAACTGCAACAGCCTCAAGACCAAAAGGAAACCGGAGATTATTCCACTGAAAGGCAAAAGGATACCAAATATACAATTGGTACATAAATTTACCCACCAGAACACCATAAACCACCCAAACGCATATCTAATTCTACTCAAATAACAAATTATAAGAAAAGAAACAAAACTACTTAAAAATGCACATTAAAGCGATAAACATCAAAGGAACCAACCAAATTTAGAGCCGGTTGCAACAAAAGATTATACCAGCAAGACCATAAAAACCATTTGATCATACATCTCATCTGACAACAAAACATAAATGAAATAAACCTGATATCATTTGTTGGTTGTTGCAAAAGAAACATAGGTACAAGACTCCTTGATCTACATAAGAAGGAAAAAGAATTAAACCAATCTCAAATATGATTTTACTTGGATCATTCAATAAAATTTCATCCCATCCTTTCTCTACCTAAAGCAGAATACAAATGCATTAGCTAATAATAATTAAGTTTTTGGCATCACCATGCATCTGAAAATTTTCAAAATAGATCGTATTGACTCGTATCCAGGTCTATAAGCCTATTGAGTATTAATCGGTTCCAAATGCATAGAGCATAGTTACCAGAAACGTTCGCCAGGCCACGATCCTCGTCCCGATCGAAGCGTACCCAATCGC
>LUCG01068704.1:0-11082 GCA_001633085.1 Carthamus tinctorius | reverse complement strand
TTGAGATTGGTCGCCAACAGGTAATTAATTATGTGTATCTCTTTTTTACATACCAAGCACTTGATGGGGGTCTCCATGGAAACAACTGGTTTGCTCTTTGGGCGGGTATTAGGTCTAGTTACATTTCACCCTCCCTAGGCCCCAACTTTGGATGGGATATACTTAAGGGCTATTTACTAATCGATTACCTGGTAAGCGCTTACCAGTTTCATTTACTGTATTGATTGAGAATGGAAATGACCGAGAAGCTTACTTGGTAAATGTGGGAAACAGGTCTTACCCGGTAAGCACTAACCAACAATTCATTTTCATGGCCAATGATGATACACGATACGGTAAATGAAGGTGAATCTTCTTGCCAGTAAGTGCTTACCTGCTTACCTAGTAAGATTTTGGTAAGCGGCCCCTTAGTTTGGTTAGGTTCCGTTTAGTTTGATGTTTTCTCATACACTTCCATTTCTGAAATGCAGATTAAACATTTTTTTTCTTATATCAGTACATATCATGTTTTTTTTTCAGATGCTTATTCTTGTAAAAGCAGTGCTATTATCGAAATACCCGTTGACTTACTTGGTTTTCCACGACATTCATCCTATTAGAGGTTTCGTTAATCCCAAGCTTGGAACTTCGATTCAGCATTTAACCAGTGATAATACTGTTGAAAAGAATTCAAAGACAATGACGTTGAAACTTACTTTGGAACAGTCGACCTCAAAGTTTTTGTTTGCAGAGGCAAAGCAAGATTTCGTGGACTTTGTTTTTGGTTTCTTAGAAATCCCTTTAGGAATTCTAATTGGGAAGTTGATGAATGGTGACACCTCTTTCGAGTGTTTGGAGAACTTGCATGCAAGCTTCGCTAATATGAATTTAGGACTATCGGAAGATACTAGGCGCCTGCTTATTCAACCTGAGTTGTCGTGGAAATATGTTTCTGAAAACCAGATTTTCCCTCTACATGGTTTAAACCCTCGGCAAATCTATCAGTTCCCTTTTCTTGATGGTATCATGATGCGTTACACGCATGGTCTTGATAACCCGAAGTACATTATGAGATTTAAAGATCCAAGGATCGGAGGTGGTTTTCTAAAAGCAACTACGACGTATATGGTAACGGATGATCTTGTTGTAACCCGATTTTTCTTCCATTTCTGCAATTGGTATAATGAATAAATTGAAAGTCCCTCTGAAAGATGTTGAGCATCATGAAGTAACCATTGGCATTGGGAAGGTATGACATAACATTCTAGTCATTAATCATTATAGTTGTTGGTTTCAATATTTCGTTGATCACTTTATTTATGCAGGCTTTGAAAATTTTGAAAGCTTCTCAGTTCAACTTTGACGGACGTGTTCCTTAAAGAAATAATCGAAAAAAAGCAAAGGTACGAAGTTTGAAAATTCATGCTTTGATGAATTTGTGTCTCAGGTTCAAAGTTTCCTATTTTTGTAACATTAGATGACGCGGTGTCAAATTTATCGTCGACTTTGCCGTATCCCTTTTGTAAACAGGTAACCACGTCATCAAATGTTATAAACTTATAGAAAATTTTGAAATTTTGTTACATTGATCGAGAAAACGAATTATTTCTTACACTAAGTCCATATTTGGCAACAAGTAGCCATAAACTAGCTTTTTTAAAAGAAAATTCTTGTTTGGGTAGTCAGTCATAAACTAGCTTCATAAATATTATAGTTGTATATTATACATCAAATATCGACCAAAATTTGTCATTGTGTAAGTTTTAATGGATGAAATTGCACAAAAATAGGAAAAAATGTTACTTTCATTTCTATTTCTGAAAACCATTGATTAGAAGCTCTATTTTGAAAGAACCATAATTCATTTTAAATAAGCAGAATAAAAACCATTTTGCTTTCATTTATGTTTTGAGAACGTGATTTTGATTATTGGGTTAATTAAATGAATTTTTTGATTATTGGTTTGTTTAAATGATTTTTTATTTTTTATTATTGGGTTATTCAAATGAATGTCTTAAAGTTGTTTTTATTTTGGTGTAACCTACTCTTTTCTTTGGCCTGATTCAACAATCAAAGTTAGTTTTATTTCAGTTTTTGTTATTTGCATTTTCTGCCTGCATTTATGTTTGTATAGTTGCATTTTTGCAGCTTGTCTGTTTGTTTACCTCTTAACAGTTTTATTAAGAGACAGTCTCTGGATTGTTAAGAGGTAAATCTTGTTTGACAAAAACTGTGCTGCCTGTTAATGGTTTCAAAACCCTCTGAATGATTTTGTATCCTACACGTCTCTTAACCATTCAGAGCCGTGATTTCGTTATCAACAATTACCAAACCACCATATTTCATTTTGCACCATATCATAAGAGCCTCTTAATCATTTTGACCACTTAATCATCCAATACCAAACCATTCAGTAAATGCCAAACAGCCTGTCCTTCATATTTGATTTGTAATTGATTTTCGTTTAATCATGGAGTTATCACTTTGATTTTTGTGTTGGTTTTTTGTAGGGATGAGGTATTTCGCAGAGTTAAGGAAAGACGAAATGTGGACCAAATCAATAGATTAAAAAAGCAAAAAATAGGGAAAATTGCACGAAAATAGAACCAAGGTGCTCTATTTATGAAGATGAAATTATTTATGATGGAGGAGGTGGTTCTTTGTTGTTGTGTATGCTAGGGGGGTTTGTAAATAAAGGTTTAACTTAGTAGGTTTATTGGAGAAATATTTAACTTCGTTCTATTTACCTTTTACGTAATTTGGTGTTATTTTAGTTGAAAACGGTCTCTCAGATATCATATTCATATGGTTTTAGTTTATTTAATTCTAAAAGATATTTTGGTTATAATTATTAATATTATATTTTATATTATATTCATGATGTATAGTAAGAGCATCTACAGTGGTGGAGCCTCTAAAAACCTTACTTGTCATAATTTTTCCTGCCATATCGTTGCCACCTCAATAAAGTAATAAGCTCCTTAAAACTATAACTCTACAACGGAGGTTCTTACAAAAACCTTACCTCCATTTTTTTATTTATAATATAAGTTTTATTTAGAGCATCTCCAACCTTAGCACCATTTTTATCACAAAAAACACCAAATTTGATGGGCCCATCAANGACTGTAACATTAAAATAACATATTTTATTTAATATTAACTATTTTTATAATAATTATTATAATTTGTATATATAAATATATCATAATAATAAATAATCAGTAATTAGTTTATTTAGTTATGTTTAAATTTTGTATTTTCTAATTTTGTGCTAATATTAAATTTTTGTGATGTTATTTAATTTTTAATTTTTAAATATTAATTTTACTGTAGAAATAAAATAAACAAATAACTGATTTTATGTAATTTATATTATACAATTAGTTACTATATTGTAATTATCAAAATTGAAATCTATATTAAAAAACAAATAAAAGATGGTTAGTGGTGGGCCCATTTTGTATTTGGTGTGGGAAAATCACACGTCAAATTTGGCGGTCAAACCTCAAGAATTTTTTTTGGCCGCTAAATTTTTATGGATATGGCGGTCGATTGGAGTTAGAAAAACGGCAAAAACAAAAATATGCAGATGCTCTTATGTAAATTATTATATAACAGAAAATGAAACTATTACAAGAACCTGGGTTCTTGTTCAAACACCTGAACAAAAACTTGTGACTGGGTAAGAACTTCTGTCCCACAGTGAAGGTTCTTGTAAAAACCCCAAGAAAAACCTTAAGAAGAACCTCCATTGTGGAGGCTCGAAGAGCAACCACAGTGGTGAAACATATAAGAACCTCACTTACCATATTTTTTCCTACCACATCATTGTCATCTCAACAAACTAAGAACCCCTTTAAAACTCTACAATAGAAAGAACCCCTTTAAAACTCTACAATGGAAAGAACCTCTTTAAAACTCTACAATGGAGATTCTTACAAAAACCTCACTTCCCTTTTGTTATTTATAATATTATTTTTATTTATGTAAATTATTATATAACAGAAAAGTAAACTATTACAAGAACTTGGGTTCTTGTTCAAGTACCTGAGTTCCAATAAGAACCTGTAATTGGGTAAGAACCTCTGTCCCACAGTGGAGGTTCTTGTAAAACCCCAAAAAGAACCTCCATTGTGAATGCTATAAAATTCATTTTTATGTTTCCAATTTATTTAAAAGCTAATAATTTAAAGTTGAAACACACTATAACGTGTTTAAAATAAAACCCTTTCTTTTGGTTCTTTGTTTTGTTTTTTTTAAATATTTATCTATGCAATTGTACATATGTAAGTGTGCATATACAAATTACTCCGTATGTATAAGTGTTTTTTTTTTTTGAAACGGTAAGACAAGATTTTATTACCAAAATATTAAAACAATGTATATCAAAGCCACCGAAACTAATACAATAACAATTAACCAACACTAATGAATGCGATCAACTCATGCGATCAACTCGCTACCAAAACAAATACCAGAAGCAACCATTAGCAGAAAACAGAAAAACAAAGGCTTATGAGACATAAACTAACCCAAACCACAACTTTAGCCACATCGTGTATGAAGCCAAACAACAGCCAAACATTCAAGCAACAGTTGATCAACAACCAAACAGCAGCCAGACGACCAAACAACAACAGGTTAACAACCTAGCAGCGGCGGAACAACAACCAAACAGTAACTGGACAGTAACCAAACAACAGCCTAGTAGCCAACTAGCAAACGAACAACCAACGGAAGCTAACACGAGTAGTAACTCGTTGTTGCAAGAATATCGAGCTCTGACCCACAAAGATGATGGTATCGACAAACCAACAGTCGATTTCAGCCTGCAGGTACCTGAATGATGTTGTGATTCAGACTCGAACATACCTTGGCCAGAAAAACAGTGGCAAAAATGAAGGAAAATCGCCCATCTGCACGAGACTTGAACGAAATCGTACTGATCAATATACAACAGCAAAAACAACTTCTTTTCTCAAACCTACGACCTTTCCTGGTGCGAGCTGCTACTTCATCCACACCTTCCCAACAGCCATGAAAACCAGTTGATGTTGTCCATCTTCGATCTATTACTAATCCACTCATAACTCAATCTTTGCCACTCCAAGAAACTATATATCTAAAATTTGCTTTTTTTTTCTCCCTTATAGACCGTTTTATTCCTGTTGCTCCAAATTTGGTATAAGAAAATCCATTTTGTTGCCACCCACCTCAGATTTGCCTTTAGCCTTCTCAAGGAGCTCCTCATCTCCTTGGATCAATTGCGATACCGTGCTATAACTTGACAATGGTTTGTTCCACCACAATCCCACCCGACCCCAAAATAATTCAGATTCATTGTAGCCTAATAGAGCATGGTCGACGTCTTCGATTACATCCCTGCAGGGCGGACAAAGGGTAGTGTCGAGGTCTATCTATACCTTTGTCGTTAAGCACCACTTAACATGTTTGAACCACTTAACATGTCGTTAAGCTCCACTTAAATATAGTATAAACAAATATAATATCATATTAGCTATTTTTATAAGACACTATTAAAAAGTGTCTTGCAAACCCAATCTTTTTATAGAACTCTTGTGTTACTTAACACTTACAATATAATATTTTATAAAATAGTTCATATGTCATTTTATTTTAAAGTTCCTAAAAAACTTAATTGTTACAATGTCCAAAAATGTACCATTAACTTATTACAACGCTTTTATATAAGATCATTTGTTTTTCATCTTATAAACCTAAGTCTATATAAAACACTTTATTACTACATGTAAATAATTCAGTCCCCCTTGTCACATTTTAATTGAAAACAAGAAAAAAAATCCCTTAATTTGTTTTAAAAAAAAAATGTTTGTTTCAGAAAAATGAAACCGCCACTTCATCTTGGGTGCCAGTTCCAACATTAACACATAATCAAGAATTCATTAACTTTCTATAATCTTGCTAATTAATACTGGATGTTGAACGCCTCTCTATAGATCAGCTTAAATCTAAGGAACTGAAGCATTTTGCAAAATGATACATAGATATATAAGTTCTATATTCTGTTCAACAATCAACAATCATGGCAGCCAAAGAAGGCAAAATCTGCCTAAAACTAATGGTGCATAAAGAGAAAAATAAGGTGGTATTTGCGGAAGCTGACAGCAATTTTGTTAATACACTTTTCAGCATCATGACATTTCCCATGGCCACAATAGTCAGACTTCTGCACAAATGTCCTGATCAGAATCTGCAGGCACTTGGGAGCCTAAAGAACTTGTACCAGAGTCTTGAGGAACTTCCTGAATGTTACTTTTCTGAAGAAGAAAGCAAGTTTATGATGCTTAACCCCCGAACCTCAGCATCCGATCGTTGTAGAGCGCTTAAACTCAATATAGACGACACAGAGCCTACAAAGTACTTTGTATGTGAAAAGCGTTGCAATTTCAAACTATTTCTATACGATTACTTATATTTCAGCACCTCTAGCTTTGCTAGATGTTCTTGCTGTCGGAAATTGATGACTAGTGCTCTGGAAGTAAAAAAATATACGAGCTGGTTTGAACCTTATGATACCGGTGTGTTTGTTCCTAGTTTGACGACATTTATAGTCACGGATGATCTTCGTGTGATACCAAATAGTTTAGATTCTAGCGTTCAATTGCTCTGTGATCTTGGATTCACCGACTCTAGCCAATTGGAAGAAATGACCTTTGATATTGGTCGTGAACAGGTAATTCATCATAAAATTAAATGTTATGCTATCTATTAATTAAATGTTTTTTATATACCTTCTGCATCATACAAATAAGTTCTAACTGCTCATTAAGCATATTTCTCTAAATCTTCTAAACATCATGTTTGTTTTTCAGATGGTTATTCTTGTAAAAGCGGCGCTGTTGTTCAAGAACCCTTTGACTTACTTGGTTTTCGATGCAATGTATGTAGATGCTGGTTTATTTTGTAATACTCATTATGATCACTTAAATTAGGTAAATAATGTTAGCTCTAACAATATTTTACACATTTAATCTTATGTAATTTAAAAGGGAAAATTGTGTTAACATGTCAAAATTTGTTTGAATTCTTATTTTGAGAACCAACTAAAAAAATTATCGTGGGTTTAAAATGAACTTTTTCATTTATTTAGGAAACTGGCTACGTCATTTTGATTTTTGACGTAGCAAACTTATTAAATAGAAAAATTATACAAATGAAAAGGAAAAAAAAAGGCATTAGATTTGATAATTATCTTTCAAATTCACATTATTTATGGAAAAAATTCACCGTTATCATCCAAAATGGATAAAGATCTTCTGTACCAAATTCTTCTATATCATCCGTATCCAACCAATGAATTAATGATAAATCAGTTTTTTATATTTTTTAAATTAATTTTATCTCTTTACATATTCTATCTCTGATGACGTGTATTCGTCTGATTGGTATACATGGATGACACGGGGAATTTTAGCACAGGTGATTTTTATCCATCCAAAACTAAGGGAGGGGTGCTTGGTTCATTTTAGGGAATGAGAATGAAAATGGAAATGATAACGCACGAAAATGAGAATGAAAATGAGCATTGTATTGATGCTGCTTGGTTAACCCACTATATAATCAATGAAAAATTGTTGATATTAAAAAATATTTTCCTCCCCTTTGAAAATATAAAAGGTTCCATTTAACATTAAAAGATGGAATGATATATAAAAAAAGAACTAAGTAGAAATAAAATTTTTCATTCCCCCTAATTTGGTCAGGAATGGAAACTAATGGATCTCCAAGAATGATTCCATTATATAATATCAAACCAAACAACATTTTTTATTATCATTTCCATTTTTTGCCCTACAATACCCCCAACCAAGCACTCCCTTAAAAAAATAAATAATTAATTTGTCCTCTTAAAACAAGGTGGTTTAACCAAATAGCTTCTCTCACCCTTCCTTCACTGATTTTGTCCTCCCCTCTGGCCCAATCACTTCTCCTCTTGGTGTTGTTCTTATGATCTCCTTTTGGTCTCAACAAATTTGAATATGTGCACATGCATTGTTAGATGTATATAGCCCATGGGCCTTGGCCCCTTTCTCCTTTGTAACCTTTGTATAAATAGTTTAGGTCTTCTCTTTATTCCTTGTTGTACTCTTTTCATTTTCCTCTCTAAGATCAATATACTACAATAGTCCACAGCCTCCCTCTCGGGTGTTATTTGTTTCTTACATGCATGGTCCCTATTTCTAAAGTACTTGTAAAATAAACCCATCTACTTTCACAATTTGGTGAATTGGACCCAAATGCAAGAAACAGTACTACTGAAAAATAAGGGTATCACCGATCGTCGAAACAGTCGGTAGATTGTTGGAAACATACTTCACAAACCGTTTTCCGATGAAAAAAAGCATCGATCAAAAGTTGGTCCATAATAGCTAGTGACGACTTTTCCCGTGTTTTCCGACGACATTTACCGGTGGTTTTCTGACTGTTCCAATTATCGACAACTTTTTGCTAACTACTTAAAAATAAATAAAAAAGAAAAATAAAAAGAAACAACTGGTAAGCCGTTGGAAAGCCATAAGGTGGTGTTTGGTTGAAAGGAATCCTTGGGATTTCTTAGGAATTGGAATCTAAACCCCACACAATCCCATGTTTGGTTGGTTCTAAGGCTTGAAATTGGAATTTTAAGGTGCGAATTAATTCCCTCACCCAAAGGAATCTGGAATCCTCCCAAGGAAGGTGGGATTTTAAAATCCATGGATATGAGAATGTGAAACATTACCATTTTAACATCAAATACCTCCCACCACCAACACACTCTTTCACCTTTTCTTCAATCATCCATCAATGGCAGCTTACTACCACCACCAAATCCCCAGCGACTTCTCCTCCGCAGCCAATCACTTCACCGTCGATCGACTCAGCGCCCTCCATCTCCGTTGCTGTCAACTTCCTCCATCTCCATCTCCATTGCCGTCGTCTTCCTCCATCTCCATCTCCATCTCCGTCGCCGTCGCCTTCCTCCATCTCCGTCTCCGTCGCCTTCCTCACTACTCTCTGTGATTCCTGCATCGTAATTAGATCTTGATTTTGGGAATTTGTTCATGTTTTTATAAAGTTTTAGAAGATTCACTACTAGAAAAATGGGCATCAGTGATGATTTTTAGCGACGGACTATTTCCGTCGCTAATTAGCAACGGATTTGTGACGGATTAGCGACGGAATACACCACGACCATGTTTCGTCGCTAATCCATCGCAAATCCGTCGCTAATTAGCGACGGAAATAGTAATAATGGTTGTTGACTTGCTATTATTCATAAGCTTAATGGGGCTTATTGTTTATTTGGTTAGCTATACACAACTGTTTGGTAGTGGCTTATTCAATAAGCTTTTAAAGAGAACTTTATGTAGAAATTCAAGTTTTTTAAAAACCTGCCTCTCCTATTTAGATGTAGAATACATATTGTTATGTTTGACTATTAATTTACCTTGATGCAGTATTACAAAGTTTTGCTGGAGTACTCATCCTATCCATAGACAAAATGGACTTTGACTTTAGCAGACGTAGTTCATGTCACGCCAGTTGCATTAGGTTCTACCTGGTCAAAGTTTTGAGGCTTGCGGGTGGTGATCTTGCTGTCTAAACATCTAAGTGGCAGTGCATCGGGTTGAGGATATTGGATTTGAGCTTAAGGAATCTTATTAAGGCTGGATCGTTGAGAGCTCGAGAAGGTAGAATAAAGGTGAAGATGGTACCATACAAACTCTTTGGAATAAATAGTTTACATATATATATATATATATATATTATGTTTTCAATAATTTGTTTGATTTGGTATATTCCCAATGTGCAAGGGAAGAAATATCTTAATACTTTGAAATTCAATTGGTCTTTTTTAGTTCATTTGATTGTATACATATTAATTTTGTTTGATCTAGATGAATCCTTATAATTTATCAATTCAGAATAATAATGTGCTTCTTATGATATCAATTTTAGTGGAATTGGAAAATTGTAATTTGGGTTTAACAAATTACATTTTGGTTTTTTGACGCATAGCGACAACATTTCGTTGCAGTAGGTCTATAGTTAATTTTTGTACTTTGCACCTATAGCAACGACACGTCGTTACAGTAGGGGTATAATTAATTTTTTTTTAATTTTTGACCTACAACGACGACTTTATCGTTGCAGTAGCTCTTTAATCAGAATTTTTTAATTTATTATTTTATTTTATACCTTTTAGCGACTATATGTCGTCGCCATATATACTTTCTGCAACGGGGCAACAGTGACGCTTACTACACAGTCATCGCAAATACTCTACTGCAACAAAATTATGATCTTTAGCGACGACTTTTGTCGTCACAATAGGTTAAAATTGTTGTAGTTCCATGGGTGCATTTGTTATCTTTTTGATCTGTTGAAATGTGACAATGAGTAGTTGCATATGAATTTATAGAAAGGATGTATGGTTTTATCTCTATTTGGCCAACAAGTGTGGCTTATTAATAATGGATCTTGCAGAAGGGAGTGGATTAATTTATGGTTTTTGGTTGGAGGTAGAGGATGTTAATTCAATTGTGAATTAGCTAAACATAGGTTGTAGACCTGGATTAAACCATGATGAATGATTATTAACTTGTATAAATATTGCATCAAGGTGCAGTCGAAACAAAATATTAATCTAAGGCCATGAGTAGCGCAACCCACAAGCCTGAGCTGCCACACCAGCGTCACATCAGATTTACCCACAAACCCACAATAAGTCCGAAATAGGAGTACCAATACCCACAAGCCCAATACCCAATATATATATATAGGAAAGTTCAAATGAAAACTCAGTTTTCATTGTGAACGTGAGTACCACTAAAATCATGCCACGTGACAATATTCACTCTGAATATCATGCATTATTCAGAGTGAATAAAGGCGCCAAAGCTTTATTTACTGTGAATAATGCATGATATTCGGAGTGAATATTGCCACATGGCGCGATTCTAGTAGTTCTCACGTTCACAACCAAAATTGAGTTCACATTTGAACCTAGCTATATATATATATATATGTATGTATGTATATATATGTATATGTATATAGAGGAAAGTTCAAATGTGA
>LUCG01068689.1:0-10407 GCA_001633085.1 Carthamus tinctorius | reverse complement strand
CACCACAGCGGTGCCGCCGGAACCCGCCGGGCCCGGCAGCCTCAACCCGCTCATACCCGCTGCGCCGCTGTCTGTAGCCTAAGTAAGAAAAGAACATGTGAGTAAAAGCAAACTAGCTAGAAAGCATAATTAAAGGAAAAAAGAAATTAACCAGATGTTTTGAGAAAACCCGAACTAAATTTATCTTGGTAGGTTTGGGAACTTCATATCGAATATCCAAAGAAAAACCCGCACATTTTCAGTAGCAGCAGAAAAATTAATAAATAAATGGTGAATACAACCCAAATGGGGCTCAAACCGAAGCTAATAATGATGCGGCAAACATCACATTTAAAACAAGTCAACTAACCGTGCTTTTTGTGGGGTTCAACTTCACTTATACCGTGTTTTTTGTGGATGCCAACATCAAATCACCAACAAATCATAAAATTGTACAATACATTTTGATTCTAAAACCGATAATTTCAACTCTTAATCCTGATCATGTTTCATCCTATTCTCATTCCTTTGGATTTTATATTATAGTTTTATGTGGTTTTAAAGGAGGGAAAAGTTTTTGTGGACTAAAATCTTACCCCGTAAGTAAGTGATAGTGTTGAATTATGTTACTAAGCACTTATTCGGGTAAGCGTTTGGTAAACGGGAAGTAAGATTCAACATTTATCTTGTATTTGAACGTATTTATTCAATTCTTTATCAATTAGTTTTAGAGATGCATAAAGATCCGGTTACCAATTTTTGATTGATAAGGACTAGGATTGATCCAAAAAAGAACCGGTGTTAAAAGTCCCGGCCTAAGGACTAGTTATAGGTGAAAGCTCGTTTTTGTCCTAAATTTTGAACTTGGGACCGGTTTATAACTCGTCAAAAACCTCTGGATAAAGCCTTAGAACCGATCATTGGTTAACCTAAAACCAATTTGGCTAAAGTCATATCAAAGCTCAGTTAAGCCCTAAAAACTGATCTTTATAACCAATTTTTTAATATAATATGTTCAACTATTAATTATATCTCATATTATCTAATTTTGGAAAAGGGTTTATCAATAGAATTTATCAATCAATTTTATAAACTTTTAAAATGTCATATATATACATAACAAAAGAAATTATCAAATACTTTATGATATAATAGGACATCTTTTTAAAAATCAATAATTACTTATATATATTTAGAGAGAAATGTTTTAGTGAGAGCCAAAAAATTAATCTCAATCATAATCAGATTTTTCAATTAAATGATATTCGTTTATTTAATCCTTTTCTTACTAGCAAAGATAGCAGCAGATGGCATCTTGCAAAACCGGAAAACTCATACGAATCTTCTACTTGTAACCCACCATCTTTGTTTTTTTCTTATCCCTTTGAAACCCTACTAATATTTTTCTCCTTACATACATCAACCTTAAAATCCTTTTACATTTCCAATGAAGGATTGACCTGATTTTGACATGTATAAGGATGCAAATAGCAATGTCCGACTCCGGTGAGGATAATTAGCATAATCAAGGTATGGTGTTGGTCCGAAAACAACATGATGATAGGCGGATCTAAAAACGGCCGATCAGCCCCATGCCACCTATGAATATGATCTTGTGCATCATGCTATTCTTTTTACAACTTTGACAGCGTCTGTTATCACCGTAATTCATTTTTTTAGCTTTGGCTCTACCCATTACAACCACAACAGTTGAAAGATGTAGTATTTTTTATAATGAGACTTGTCAAGTCAAATTTTCAAGATCGATATCAAATATATTTTACTTTTGTAAAAATGGTAAAATAAGAGGTTGAGGAAAGAAGTGTGTATGCATGCCATCTTTAAACTAATACCGATAAAATGTTGTTTATTTACAGAATAAAAGTTTTTGTCCCAAATTTTTTTGTCCCATCAGGCCATCACTATTCACTATCTAACAACGTGAAGACACGTCATTAGAATTAGCCAAAATGAGCAGAAATTCAAAATCATTTCACATTGGTTCAAAAGGTTGAAACACAAAAAAAAGGGGGGGAATGTAAAATCTAAGGATCAATGAAAAAACTTTTGAACAAATTCAATAAAAAATAGCAAGAAAAGGTACACAAATATTCTGTTATTAACTGAAATTGAAGCTGTGGAAGGTAAACTGAAAAATATCCCACCAAGAACAGTAATGTTTACAGGCCGAAGGATTGTTGATTGGCCTCAAAGCCGAAGGTAGCCTCCCCGTTCCCCACCTCCCATGGTTCTTTTGAGGAAGGATCTATGGTTAATAGACCAGCTTCTTTTCAAAGCTCTTTGTCTTCTCCAGGCGGTTAATCGGCTATAGAGGAACGGAAACAGGAAGCATAAGAGCACAAGAACTAACGTGGTCACACAAACCAACAGAACGTTTCTGAAACCATTTTTCAGCTTCGGGTCTCTTTGCTGAGTCCAAGGGACACCTCCCACATTCATCCCAAACACTGTCCGTATATAATCCAAGAAAATTTCAATGTCAACATATGAAATCAAGAGCTTAAGTGCCGTGTGTGTGAGTTATCTGCCGTTCAAGAAAAAAAGAGCTTAAGTGCCATTTGGTAATGTATGCCCTAGTCTCAGTATATGTAGAACCCCGTTAGACAACTCCCCAAAAGTGTCCAAGTCTATCCGATCTAACACACCCCTTCCCACGGAGACTAGATGGAGAAAGATGTTTTAGATGACAGACATTGACTTTGATACCATGTGAAAATAAGTGGAACCCCATTAGATCCAAAAGAGCTCCTAAGGAGAGGAGGGTAGTTTCAACTTCCAAGATATATTGAAGAGAAAGGGCCCAAGTCTAGCCGATTTGGGACTCTAAGATGGTGGAACATGGGGCAGGTGAACCTTGGTGGTTTTGGTCTCCTTTATGTACGGTGGTTACTGGTTACAGCCTTATAGGAAGTTAACAAAGTAGCAATGTGTGTTTGGAATGAGAGTAAGGTAGATGGGGTTTTAGGCTTTTGATTTTGTCATGGTTAGTTTAGTAATCTACTAGTCTTGTTCCATATCCCCAAGACAGCCAAATTGCATTTTTGTCTCACTTGGGTCTGTACTACCCAGTCTAATGTGCAACAAGCAAGACAACAAGTTTTGTACCATTGTATCTTCTACTCTAGAATCTAGATGACTAAATGTGGTTTGTGAGGTCAAACCTATAGCATTGCAACTTAAAAAAATACTACTAACTCAGAGAGATTTAAAAGCAAGAAGCTTCTAGGTAAAGCATACGTCAAGAAGTTTCATAGCATTGTCTACTTTTCTTGATAATTAATAAACTTCTTAACCAATTTGAAGTTCAAAACTTTCTTGTTTGACCTCAATAGTCAAACTAGATATGTAAATGAGGTAGTAATGATGGGTGAACAAAAAGATACGACATTTATGCTAAAAGGGTACTCAATAGGTAATAAAGAATCTAACCTCCTGTGATGATGGATAGCGGAAGGAATATGATCGAGAGGAAAGAGAGACAGTACAATTTTCTGTTGATTTGCTCGGCCTGCCAGCTGTCAAGACCAGCCTGGACGGCTGTGACCCGATTGCTTATGAAGCCAACGTTGTCCTTTAGTCTCCGGAGTCGCCCAATCAACTCTTCAAGCGAATTGATGTCTTCACTGCTAAACCAATCTTTGGTGGAGCACTTTTCTTTCACTCTCGGAAACACTTGTTCGCCGTGTGCAATCGACTGTGTTCGTAAAAAGAAATGAGAATCCACGATAAGGAAGACTTGCTAGAAAATGACTTACAAAACTTATCCAGCCTCATTCACTTGGAAAGTCAAGCCTACAACTTTAAGGGTACATTTGGTACGTGAGAGCAACAAAACTTGTCATCCCACGTTTGACATGACATTAGACCGAGACACAAGAGACTTGAGTGGGACAAAACACCAAGATAGGTTGAACAAAAATTTGGGAAATGGGACAAGATAGGTAAATTAATAAACTACTTGTTTTAAATTATAATCCTAAGACCTTCCACAATTTTTTCACCCACCATCTATTTTCAATGTAGTTGTCTTATTCTATAAACCATGGCAAAGAACCGTCATCTATTTTCAAGTTACAAGTTCAAAAGCCAAATATGAAATCATTTCTAGGATAAAGGAGTTAAAGAAAGTGGCAAGAACTACCTGCAGGAGGCGTTGCAGATCCAGATGCATTTTGGGAATTTTTCTATCGTCCAACAATTGTTTCTTCAAAGTAAAACCACCTGAAATTTGGAAATTGCATTATCAAACATAGGTTGAAATACAATGACTTTGACTAGATGAATTTGCAAACCATGATTCAAGATTTGGGATCGAAAACACAAGTTTACCTTTATCCAAATCAACTTCTACAGAATCAAGCTCAATTTCAAGTTTAGTAACAACATCCTCAAGATGATCCAGATGCGTGTCGATAACATGAACAACAAGATTTGACACAGATTTAGGAACAGGATTGTCAGCCTCCTCTGAATGATTCATCGTCAACAAGAAATCAAGAACATGTTCCTTGATCACTATGCCACCCCTTTCTATCGTATCATCTCTACCAAATTTAGGACTCGGGCTCTCGACACTTGGAATTTCACTGAGAAGAGACTGGCCCATGGGCGAAAAACCCAATCTGGGCACCCGGCCTAATGACACAGTAATCACCGAATGCTCAGTAATTCTAGCAGCCAATCTGAAGGTGAACTTGCTAGAGGCTGGACCAGGTGAATTAACCCTGAATACAAGTGCCCCATCAACATGAGCACAATAGGGTCCATTGCTAACTAAAGAAAGAATGCCTTGAAGCTTCAATGGTGGACAAAGTACATCGATTAGGTATTTTGCAGATTGAGAAAGTTTTTGGTTCCCTTTAGGAAGTTCAACATGATACCAACAGAACTTTTTGCCACTACCCTCTGCTAAATCCCATTCTTTATCACAGTAATCCCCGAACCCATCGAAACTGTATGCTTTTAGTCTAACCAGACCCGGATAACGAGTCTGAAAGGGGCGCATCTGAACTCCTATGGATGATCCCGCCTCCATTTCCTCTTCGTCCATCTAGTGGTTTAGCTTCTCTAAAACAAGATCTTTAAAGATCTTGCCTAAAACACAGCTTAATGAACGAAAGCATTAACTCAAACACCTGGTGTGCAATGTGGTGTCCCTTGAATTTTCAAGATCACAGCAATCTTTCAGCTGCTTGTTTGGGGATCAATAGATTAAAACCCCAACAATTACTAATTCTTAAACACATAAATGATTGATAATCCAAATCCATCCATCAGACCCGCCAAGAAAATAGAAACTTCAAGATAGTAACCACATCGATCTATCTATCCCTGGTGAAAGAATTAACATATTTTAGCACTTAATCAATATGAACTTAATCCAATAAAAGTATGCGTCTAACATCAGACAAATATATGTAAATTAAGAGAACCCCATGAAGAAAAACTTGCCTCATTGAAGCCGGCGACTTTATTGTATGAACTTGTAAGACGAAAGTAAACCGATCTTTTAATTATTTTTGAGACCACTTGGGGCAAAAGAGGTTTATAAACTATAGAATTCAAAGAAGAAGAAAAGAAGTATTAGTTATCAAGATTAAAAATTGAATAAAAATGGCGTCAGACGGAGGAAGCAAGAAGAAAGATAGACATGAGGAATCATCAACTGCCTTCACAAATCCTGCCACTTTCCGGGAAACTTCAAAACGCCCAGATTTGAAAGCTTTTAGACTCAATTACAGATTTGGTCCCTCAGGTTTTTTATTTATTACAAATTTGGTTATTCGTCTTCATTTATCATATAATAATCCTTGACATATACAATTCTCTGGGATTTGGTCCCTCGTCCTAACAACCGTACACTATTTACGTTAAGCATTAGGGTAAAATGGTGTTTTTATAGCTTTACTTTATTGTACCCTTTTTTCACTAAACCTTTATAAAACAGGGGCCAAATAAAACCTAAATAATCGTCATTCCTCCTCTCTCCCTTTTGTAACCTTTTTGTATTTATTGTCTTCCTTCCTCGTGAGACAAACTTTCGAAAACATCAATTCATTATCCTCTTACATCCTTGTCTCTTTCAACATGTCTATTGGGTTTGAGATCCCTGCCCACAACGAGGCACCTAGTGGTGATGTTGAGGAGTGTAGTAGTCTAAGACCCCCTCAAAGATCTCATTGGGTTTACTTCCAAAACAAACAAGGAAAATGCTGATGCTTCTACAGCGAAAAAGGTTGTCTAGGTAGATCTCGTGGATAATGTACAAAATTCCGATGAATATGCATCTTGTTTCCAAAATTACGACAATGGTTCTACATTTCTTGCATCTAGATTAGGGCTTGATTTAGATTACAATTTTGACTACGGATTCTCGAGAAGAGAGGAGCCATGGTGGTCACCCTCAGATCGCCTAGATCCCAACAACACGAAAAAAAAATTTGTTCAACTCTTTGACAAAATGAAAAAACAAAATTTTGCCCTTCCTTTGTATCTATCCAAGGGATCTTAATTCGAAATGTAATGTTCCTCGTCTTCCAAATAAATCTTTTATTTTAGTCTTTTATTTAACCTAATAAAAGTAAGAAAAATTGTTCTATCCTATATTAAAAAGAAAGAAATGGATCCTAGAATTTTATTTTTAGTTTGGTGTTTTTGATTTAGATTAGTGTTGAAACAATCCAACTTTGTGTAATGATTTGATGCTATTTGTATTCAAACTTTATATTTTTTGTTGTTATGAGTTCTGTATTTAATTCAGTTTGTATTTATGTTTGATTTGCTTGTGTTCATGATTTTGTATTAAATTGACCAGTGGTGGTTGGTGGGTGTTGGTGCTTGGATGATGTGTGACTGATAGAAGATGAGAGGAAGGGTAAATGATTTTATTTTGTTTTGATTGATAAATATTTAAAAAAAGAAAACTAGATTAGATAAAAAACAGTAAAATAAAGAAAATTTGTTAAAAAAACGAAATTGGCGGTGGTGTTCAAGAACCCACCTCGTATTTGCTCTTACCCATTTTCTCTATTATTTAGCACCTCATATCCATGCAAATTCGTTAGGTAGCGTTTGGTATGCAGACATGATTGGACAGGACAAAACTGGACAGTGCTGGACAGGACAAGAGAGTAGGACAAGACTGGACGGGACGGGACGGCACTGGACAGAACAAATGTCTGTTTTGTGTTTGGTACGCCTAGGACTGGACTGGACAGAACTGGACAAGTTTCCTAAAAAGATAATTTTATGATTTTATATATCACATAATAGTTATAATTAATAAAAATAAAGCAAACTATATAATTTATAAAAAATACACAATTTTCATAAACATAAGCACACACACATATATATGATTATAATGAACTAATGTTGATGGTTATANGGTGGAGGTGACCAACGGTGGTGGTGGTGTTAGAGGTGGTAGACGGTGGTGGTAGGTAATCGATGGTAGTTGTAGATGTGGTAGACGGTGGTGGTAGGTAATCGATGGTAGTTGTAGATGTAGTAGAGGAGGTTGTTGTAGTGGAAGAGGAGGTGGAGGAGGCCGATAGTGGCTACCGGTGGCGGCGATGGCCGCAACTAGTGGTGGTAAACACTAAAACAAGTACCATATTGAAGTTTTATATCAAACGAGTGTTAATTAGTAATATATTAGTTTCTGCCTCATTTATGTCCCATGTTGTTCCACCTATCTTGGTGGAACAAAAAAAAGCCCTTTTTGTCTCATGTTGTCCCACCTTGTCTTAGTTCCTGTCTTTGTCCCATGTCGCGCCAAACGTGGGACAGGGAATTCCTGTTCTGTCCCATGTTGCGCCAAACATGGGACAAAGATTTTTGTCTCGTCCTGTCCTGTCCTGTCCCACGTACCAAACGCTTAAGGATTTGTTTTAATGGACCCAATACAAAAATACAAAAAAGATATCAAATTTGACCATTTAAAGGAGTTGATGGTTGGTTTTAAAGGACCTATGTCCGTTTTTTTCTTTTTAGGACCTAGGTCCGTTAAAACGCACCACCTGCTCCTTTAAATGATAAAACTTGATAGTTTTTGTATTTTTTTATAGGGTCCGTTAAAACGGACATTTAACGAACTTGCATGAGTATGATGATGTACTTGTAGAAAGAATGGGTAGGAGGCAAATGGGAGAGCGAGGCTTTGAACACTAGCATCAATTTCCCTAAAAAAAGACCAGTTTTCCCTATTTTTAGCAAGGAAAATGACCACCGTTGATATAAAAAAACAAATCCAAGCTAAACGATAGGTAGAGGATTATATGTAAAAAACAAAGATAAAAAATCAAATCTATAACAAATAATAAACCTCAAGGACCAAAGATCAAGATTTTATTATATTTAACTAGAAAAAGCTTTAAACAAGACACATAATTTTTTAAGAAAACGTGAGGAGTAATCTCATCCGGTCAATAAAGACGGCTTTAACCATGATCCCCTCTTTAGTAATCTCTACCCTCCCATGAATCACGTCAGTCCTCCATGATCACGTCCACCGTAACCCAAAATGTGTGGCTGAGATTACTTCTCGTTTTTTTCTTAAATTGACATGTTTCTCGTATGAACCTCCCTCTATTTAGCTAATCCTATATATTTTATTTTTATAAAGAAATATCTCATTAAACTATATTCCCAGATTTAATATTTTTTAGAAGATTATGACCTATAAATCTAATATATTTTTTACTTGTCAACAATATTTAAATTTAATTAAACTAAGCTTGTTCTGTAAAAATATATTATACTTGATTAAGTAAATAAAAAAATAGTGAAGATGGCATCTAACTTCTGACAAGAATTATTTTTTGCTTTGAACCTATTACTATTTCATAATGATATTTTATATTGTCATTAAGTACGAATATTTTCTAGGGTACATTGAGGAACTTTGCTTATTTTAAAGAAATATTTTCGACTTTTAAATTAAGGAATAGTAGAATATATATATTATGTCTAGGCCTGTAAACAAGTCGAACGTTTATGAACTGTTTGTGAATTTGTTCAGTAGAAAGTTTGTTTATATTCGTTCGTTTAATAAATGAACAAACACGAACAAGATTTTATGTTCCTCTAATTAAACAAACAAACATGAACATCCTCATGTGCTAAATGAACGAACACGAACATGAAATCTCGTTCGGTTAAATGTTCGTCTTCGTGTTCGGTTAAACTTAAACGAACGAATATGAACAAGACCCCTTTCGTGTTCGCGCAGTTCATTTACAGGCCTAATTATGTCTCTTTCTTATTTCAAAGAAATATTATTAGAACATATAATTCTTATTTCAAAGAAATATTTTCAGTCTCTTAATTATTAGTTAATATGATTAATAATAATTCTAAAAGATTAATGTTTAATATTAATACTATAAATTACTTTAAGTATTTGTAGTACTAATATTAATTTCTAATAAAAACTAATATTTATTTATATCTAATAGTTAATAATTAATACCAATTAAGGTTATAATTAGTTAATATTAATGACTATAGAATAACTTAATAATTAATATTAATTACTATAAATTAATTTAAGTATTTGTATTATTAATTTCAAGTGGTTTGATTTGTCGTTAGCAAGGCTTATCTAGGAACATAGGCCGGTTTTGATGATGTGTTAGTTGTTGGATCGAAGCTAGATTTTGAGGAGGAAATCTCTTTTAAGGTTGGGAGCAATGTTTTAAAAATCGGTTTTTTAGCTGAACTGGTGTGATAACCGTTTCGACCGGTTCAACCATTTTTATGTATTTTCCATTTTCCTACATACATATATGTGTAAAACCAAGAATTTGATGTCTACAATTTAAAACATAAAAAATACACATTATGATAAGATGTAAATCAATCCAAAAACATTAAAAAACATATAATAACAAGTTTTACATCAATTCAAAAATATTTTAAAAACTCAAAAGACGAAAGTTTTGAAAAAAAAACTCCGGTCAACCGGTTTTTTACCGGTTCGATCCACCAGTTCAACTGGTTTTAACAATAAACCGACCGGTTCACTCCGGTCCTTAAAACGTCATAAAACCGGTCATATTTGAACCAGTCTCTTCATCGGTTCCGGTTCGACCGGCCGGGTCAATCCGGTTTTTAAAACATTGGTTAGGAGGATTGTAATACCTGAGTAGGTCAAGAGATTTAAAGTTTATTGGAGGATCCAAAAGTATTTGGTATGAGTAACCCGCTAATCTCTTTGGGAATGTTGGATGTAAGGGGCTGTTTGGTACAGAGAATTGAAAGCAGAGAAATGAAAATGGATGTAAATCTTTTGTTTGGGAGAATTGGCAACAGAGAAATGAAATTCTCTGGGAATTCATTGTCGTGTAAAAGTAGAGAAATGCAATTCTCTCCATTTTGAGGAGAAATGGAGAGAATTGGTGTCTG